>VMDO01043020.1:0-10167 GCA_007922755.1 Pedetes capensis
TGTGTTTGTGTGTATGTATTTAGTTAGGCAGAAGAGAAGACTATCTGTTACCTAAATTGGATCATGAAAAGAGGGTATGAAAATCAGAAAAATCCCTTAAATATATGCCATTGGCAGTAGTCTGATAAGAGAAATTATCAGAAAATGGTCCTTTATTGTCAGTCCTTATAAAAAAAAACCTCACCACCAAGTTTTCCATAAGCTTTGTAAGGCATAAACTTATCTTCCTCTTGAAAGCAAAGAAATTGTAAAAGGCACACTTGTAAGACACAAATGGACAACATATAAACCCTATTATTGAACAAACATTTATTTTTAGAATTTTAGTCATCATAAGTGTAATAAATTCTTAACTACTATTTGCTAAAAAAGGTTACCTGTCCTGGGGAAAATCAAACTGTGGAAGGACATATGTGTATTCTCAAATGTAACTCGCACCCTTTCAATAGTTTTAGAGGGTACAGATTAGAATTGTTGTTGTTAGGTGCCATGGAGTACTCTCTGACTCATAGAGACCCTCATTGGGTTTTCAATGGCTGTTTCAGGATTGCCTTGGGAGTGGAATGCCATGTCCTTCTCCCACTTTTGCGGTGCTGAGAATTGAACTCAAAACTTCAGAGACTGCAGAGCAGTGCTTTAGCAACTGAGCTAAATCCCAGCCTGCAGATTAGAATAGTATGTAGGTTCTGATTATTCTGATTAGAATAGTATGTAGCCTTCTGAAACTGTTGAAAGTGCTGGGGCTTAGTTCAGTTGGTAGAGTGCTGTTCTGCATGCTCTGAGGCCCTGGGTTTGATCCCCATCACCACAAAAATTGGAGAAGAACCTGGCAGCCCAGTCCCAAAACAATACCTAAAATAATAATAATAATAATAATAATAATAATAATAATAATAATAAAATCAGCCATTGCAAACACTATCAATAGCAGAGAAGCACGGACATAATACCAGGCATGGCACAGTACTGGGTAGTGTTTTGTTCTATTGTACATAGGGTCACTGTGAGTCAGATCCAACTCGATGGCACCTAACAAGAACAACAACAAAAACTGTTGAAAGGGTATGGGTCAGATTGGAGAATATACAGGGTTTCTTCTTCAGAATTGCAATCATCAAATAGGAGATACAGTGTTCTTTTGTGATATCACCTATACAAATGTAGAAACCCTGAGGTTAAGATCTGATGTTTATTACAGTGGGTATAGGTCATTCTTGACATTGTATGAGTTGTTTTGACTGGCCAGTGGATAGGTAGGTAGTTTTATCCCAACTCTAATAGTATACCTTGATAACAAAAGAAAGAAAGAAAGAAAAGGGACTCTCCAAAATACAAAAAGCTCTTTTTGTTTGAGAGGTTAACCTGCTTTCATGCTTGTGAACTGATACACCTGATCTTAAGGCAGCCAGCCTCTTCACCATCCTCTGAGGGGCAGTGTCATACATCTGTTTTCCTTGGGGTTCTTTTAGGTTTTGTTAATTAGCCTTTCCCCTTTATTCTTCTGAATGGAATCATGCTTCAGTGGGATTCTGCTGCTGGTAGCGGACTGCACTGGAAGAATAGTTAAGTAATTCTAACTATAATGTGTATGGAAATAAAAATATTTAGGGGGAAAATGATTGCTGGATTGTTTCATATAATTCACTTTTTCCCCCCTATGGCCCAGAGACATATGATAGGTATGTATGTATACTGAACTTGAGTTAAAATTAACTAGGAATAAATAAATTTGGAAATGTTTTCAAGTGAAATCTGTTTCTTACTGTTGTTATAATTATTGCAGATCATTTTGCTACCTTTAGCTACTCAATTTAGTAGGACCTTGTGTAGAATTTGAGAAATGTGATTCTCATTTTTTCAAATTCTGTTTACTTTTTATGATAGCACATTAAAAAGGTAACTGCCAAGAATTATATTCACTCATTAAACATTTAGTGAGCACCTATTATATGCTTTTAAATCTTCTTTAACTTTCATTAAGGTTTTTATTCAATTAATCTCTGAAATGCTCATTAAGAATAGGAATAGTTGACATTTTAACATTTATATAGTACTTATTTGCCAGTTACTGTTCTAAGAGTGAGACATGAGTAGGGTGTATATATGTGTAGATATAGTTGTCTCTCCAGATGCTTAAATCTCTTGAATAAAATAGTACATTATTTGGCTATAACCACAAATCTTCTGTCATACTTTATATCATTTCTAGATTACTTAAAATACCTAATACAATGTAAATGCTATGTAAATAGTTATTATACTACATTGTTTAGGGAATAAATAACAGAAAAAAGTTTGTACATGTTTAGTACAGGTATAGTTGTTTTTCCTGAATGTTTTTAGTCGGTGATGAATTGAATCTTTGGATGCAAAACCTATGGGTAAGGAGGACCCACAATGTACATACACACATACATACACGTACTCAGGTATATATCCCATTGTTGTTGTTGTTAGGTGCCGTCAAGTCGGTATCCAACTCATAACGACCCTCATAGGGTTTTCAATGGCTGACTGTTTCGGGATTGCCTTGGGAGTGGATTGCCTGGTCCTTCTCCCATGTATATCCCGTTGTTGTTGTTGTTGTTAGGTGCTGTCGAGTCAGTATCCGACTCATAGCAACCCTACATACAACAGGCGAAACACTATTGCCAGTGCTTCTCTGCTGTTTATAGGGTTTTCAATGGCGGATTGATTTTGGGGAGTGGGTTGCCGGGTCCTTCTCCCAGTAGTGATGCCTAAATTTACAACTCTACCTCAGACCTTTCTTTAAATTCAGACTTCATCTCCAGATATATCTTTGGGTGCCCTATTGGCATCTTTTAAAACATTTAAAAAATAAAATGCAACACGACACACACACACATACATATGTTGTTGTAAGGTGCTGTCAAGTTTGGTTCAACTCATATTGACCCTCTTAGGGTTTTCAATGGCTGATTGTTTTGAGATTGCTTCAGGAGTGGATTGCTCCATTCTTTCCCCATATTTGCAGTGCTGGGGATTGAACCTGGGTCCTCAGAGAGTGCGGAGCAGGTGCTTTACCAACTGAGCTAAACCCCAGCCCATATACATATATATATCCATATATATGCATATATATGTGTTGTGCCATCAATTCGGGTCCGACTCATAGCAACCTTACGTATAACAGAATGAAACACTTCCTGACACTGTGCCATGCAGATAATATTTTATGTTTGAGCTTATTGTTGTAGCCACTGCGTTTCTTTTCATTTTGAGTCATGCCACATCAGCAAATGGAGGTCCCAGGGGCTTTACTCCATTCCAATCATTAAGGTCACTCTACTTTGAGGAGGTAACTCTTCTTCAGTCAATTCCTTCCAGCCTGGGGGGCTCATTTTCTGGCACTGTATATGACATTGCTTCCCTGCTATTCTTCTGTTTTCAATGGCTAATTATTTCAGAAGTGGGCTACTGGGTCCTTCTCCCTAGTCTGTCTTAGTCTGGAAATTCAGCCAAAACCTGTTCACCAAGGATGGCCTTGCTGGTATCTAAGATATTGGCTGCATAGCTTTCATAGTAATACACAAGCCTCCATAGCAGGGCAAGCTGACAGACACGTGTGTGTGTGTGTGTGTGTGTGTGTGTGTGTGTGTGTGTATCAACATATCTGTATATAAAATGTATTCTGCCCTAGGCCATATTATAAGACCTTGAAACATACACATATGAGGTATCAGTAGTAGTAGTATTGTTATAATTTTGTATCTGAGGACCTATAGGCTCATAGTGGCTAAATAATTTGGTCCATTTTAAGGTTGCATACTTAGTAAATGTTAGTGGATAACACTCCAACCCAGACCACATATTTTTAGAGCCTGGCCCTCAAACAGCTACTTTGTACTGCTTCACAATGAGGAAAATCCATTAAAATATTCTCTTTTTACTTTTTATGTACTAAATATTCTGATTTCATTTCTTTCATTAAAATTTGTCTGACTTGAATAGACACTGTGAATCCTGCCATCAAAAAGTTAAAATTAATATAAAATAAATAAATTTGTAATCTACCAGTTTAAGAAACAAATTTTTTTTGCCATTGTAGAGAATTGAGTCATATCAGTCAGATTAATTTTTAATGGTACTATAGTACCATTTATATCTGTATTTTCACTGATTAATAAAGCATCTGAAAGTTGGGTACTGTGGCATATACCTGTAATCCCAGTGACTTGGGAGGCTGAAACAGGAAAATTGTAAGTTTGAGGCCAGAGGCAGCCTATATAACTTAACAAGACCCTGTCTCAAAAAGTGAAAAAGGGACTGAGGATGTAGCTCAGTGGTGGAGCACTTACCTAGCACATGTAAGGGTGTGAATTCAACCTCCCCAGTACTGACAAAAAAATATATGAAATTCTATATATTCTCTAAGTTTATGCACGTAGTTTTTGAAGTTTAAAATTCTTGAAAATATGTATCATTGCACTGAAAAGAACATCTTTTTCCAATGACCACATATAGATCTACATAGTTAAATTTGGAATTTATCCATTGGTGATGATACCTTTAGTAATTCACATCCTATATATTTATTCCAAGTTGCCATTGCATGATAAATTAAGAAAAAAAAATTTACCATTAAGAGTTAATTTTCTTTGGAAATGCCTTAAAGTGCAGCAGTTCAATAAATAGAATTAATATGATACCATAGTCTATTATTACTTATCACAGGGGTATACTATAAAGGGATAATAAAAATAAATTCTCCTTGTCCATATAGGGCATGTCCAAATGGAGATTACATTGTAATAAGAGAAGTCAGGCAATTTTAAAAACAAGAATACATTAGATGTTAGGTTGTGATGAAGAGAGGATGTTGCTATTTTATATCATATGGTCAGGGAAAGTCTCCTTAATTTTAGTGGCTTTTGGGCAGTGGTATAAAGGAAGCATGCTAGTGAGTTATGTAGTTTACTGGAAGAGAAACATTGTTAGAAACAGGAAATGGAAAGAGCAAACATTGGAGATGGAGCATGCTTTTTATGTTCTAGGATTGTCAAGGAGTCTTTTGCTGGGGAGGCTGTTGTGTCCAATAATTGATTAAATTTAGTGCACAGAAACTCTTGAATGCTTTATTCGCATATCTATTTACTAGTAAATTGTTGTTGTTGTTGTTGTTAAGTGCTGTCCAGTCGGTATCCGACTCATAGCGACCCTCATAGGGTTTTCAGTGGCTGACTGTTTCGGGATTGCCTTGGGAGTGGATTGCCAGGCCCTTCTCCCATTTTTGCAGTGCTGGGAATTGAACTCGGGACCTCAGAGACTGCAGCACAGCGCTCTACCAACTGAGCTAAATCCCAGCCCACTAGTAAATTATTCAGTCTAATTCAAACTAAACCTAATCACAAATCACACTAATCACACAATTGGCAGGTAAGGGTCAGTTCAGGATTGTCTCTCTTATGACTTTAAAAGTCTAAAGTGCAGGGTGCAAATCCCACACCTGAGTCCAAGTTTCCACTGCATTGAGAATGCGGTAGTGGCCATATGGCCCTAGAGAAGACTGAACCAAGTGAGGTCAAGTGCACACAGGTAGATATTAGCAGGGGAAGCAACAAGAGCGGCAGAGTCAAGATCCTGGAATGGAGTGCCAGAGTCCCGGCACTGTCAGAAGTTCTATCCTGGAGATCAAGATGCGGAATCGAGGCATGCAGAGTTCTAGAGGAGCAGTCAGCATGGCATGGTGAAGGCTGCTGAGGGGGTCCTGGCAGCTGGTTTTTAAGTCTGAGGTTTGGATGTCCTCATGTCAATCTTCGTTGTCTGATTACCATCTGGAGTGACATAAGTCACTCTCTTTGGGGAATGTCTCGCTTACCAGCTTTAGTGCCATATCTTCCTTTGCCAGCCTTTTAGCTTGGGCCTTGGGCGTTCAGAGTTAGGCCCTTTGAGGTGTATTCAGTTCTTAGAATTTTTACAAGATGATGTATTTGGTTAATGTATTTTAAAAATAGCTGAAGTTAGGTCAATACAGAGGTAGATAATGTAGAGCCTTGGGAGCCTTTGGAAGGACTTTAGCTTTTGCTCTGAAGGAGCTTAAAAACTACTAGAGGGTTTTTGAGGATAGGAATGGCATGGCCTGATCTACATTTTTAGATGAGAACTCTGGATAGAAACGGAGACAATGTTAGACATTGCAGTAAGCAAGCTAGTAATCCCACAGGAATTCTAGAGACAGCTGTGTAATTGTGCCTTGGGGAGGGTGAAATGGAAGGTCAGTGGACATCTCAAAGTGGTACCAGAACCCAGTTATTTTTATCATGAGCCTCCCTCAGCGCAGCTGCAAAAATTCATAGCAACTCATTCTGATGTTGAGTGTTAATAAGGACGTTCCATCAATCAGCTTATTTTTCTGATATTAACTGCCTGACCATCTTTGTATTGCCCAGTTCACATTTCTAAAGGGGAGACTCTGGTGTTTGTTTCTGCTTGGGCCAAGCTTTTCATGCCAGGACACCTCATTTAGCAGGCCAGTTTAACTGCTTGCAACACCATGGGTCAGGTGTCCATCCCTAATCAAATCAGTTTTCCATTGGGTAGGGAGAGGGAGACAGGATGATGTGGTCCAGAATTTATCTACCTAGGACTATTTCCTGGACTAGGTGGGTGTGGGGAGTGCTCCCTCTAAGAAGTGATTATGAGTTTGTTGTTAGGTGCTGTGTAGTCAGTGTCCTACTCATAGCGACCCTACTTACAAAAGAGGAAACACTGTTGTCAGTGTTTCTCTGCTGTTCATAGGGTTTTCAATGGCGGATTGATTTTTGGGAGTGGGTTGCCTGGTTCTTCTCCCAAGCCTACAGTATCTGGTGTTCCCAGGCAGTTTCTCATCCAATTACTAACCAGGCCCGACCTTGCTTAGCTTCTGAGGGGTCAGACACCACAGTGCTACAGCTGCAGGCATGAGCTTGTTAGGCACCAGCTAATACAGTAACTTTAATAGGGTGAGAGGGAAAGTTATAGCATTTAGAACTCCTTGAGGTGAAGGTTTTGTTGTTATCCTCATATATATTCAGCATATATGTATGAGGTGGGAACCCCCTCCCACCGAAATTCTGGAAACACGTGAGAACAATAATCATCTGTTCCCTTGATGTGAGAGGGATGATGTGCTCAGAATTTGTTCCTTCTGGTGAGATGTTCAACTAAAGTTTTTACTATCGGAAGTTTTGAGAAGGTTGCAGATGTGGCAAACAGGTGACTGGTTCTTGCATGGACAATGCACCTGCCCACACTGTGCTGAATGTTGAGCAGTGTTTGACAAAAAAAAAAAAAAAAAGGCATAACCCTCATGCCCCACCCTCCTTATTCACCAGAGCTTACTCCAGCGACTTTTTTGTTTCTTTTGGTGAAAAAAGTCTGCAACCATACTGATATGGAGGCGGTGAAACCAAAAATGGCAGAAACACTAAAAGGCACTATCATAATGACAGGTTCAAAACCTGTTTTGAGCAGTGGAAAAAAGTCTCCATAGGTGTATTGCATCAAATGGAGAGGATTTTTAAGGGGACTGAAGTTTGAACATGTAAAAATGAATATAATAAATATAAAATTTAGTGTATATTTATAAATCCCTTTTGGGGGCCCCTTGTATATAGTGGCATACAAATTGTGACATTACAAGTTGCATAAATGAAAACAAGTAACACACTGCTACCACAAAATATCTCTGGTGTGCTTATGTGTGTGTGCGTGGGTTTTGGAGAGGAGAAAAACAGGACACAGCAGTGTTTTTTTCTTTGAGCGTCCTGAGAATTCTTACCAATGTCTAATAAGCTACCTCTGTGCAGTGGTCTCCTTTGGCCTACCTAGAAACTGGTCTAAAAATCTTTATCTTTTTCTTGGTAAAGGAGTATTCTCCTCAACACACATCTCACAGAAAAAACAAACAAACAAACAAACAAAAAACAAAGAAACCCGAAAAACCAAAATAACAACAATAAAAATCAAAAACTGTTAGACTTACCAGAATCTGATATCCATACTACTCACCAGTCTCCTGAAAACCTGTTAGAGACAAATTGGTAGAAGGAAACAGGTTTGAGGGCCATCCCAGAGGAAAATGGAAGAGACCTCTGCATCTCAAATCTCCCTCTTTGAGGGCTCACAGGCACAAAGAGCTTTTATGGGACCCAAGAGGTTACAGTTGAGATAATGGGCAGGAAATCCCCAGGGTTTTTCTTTTCAGAGCGCCATCTCTGTCTGTTCTTGAAAGTCTGCATCTTGACTTCCTGGGACCAGCATCTGTATTTTTTTTTAAGTGAACCAATTCATATGAATGTGAGGAGAAGAGGGACTTTACCTCCAAAATGTGGAAATGATGGATCTTAAAAGATTAGGGGGCTGGGATTTAGCTCAGTTTTGGTAGAGTGGTTCTTTGCAGTCTCTACTGTAAAAATGGGAGAAGGACGTGGCAATCCTCTCCTGAGGCAATCCCTAGGCAATCCTTAAACTATCACCCATTGAAAACCCTGTAGTGGTTGCTATGAGTTGGACAAGACTCAGAGCACCTAACAACAATAACAACGAAAGATTAGGGAAAGTCCTGGGAGGGGGAGCAATAATAAATAAAAGATTAGTGGAAAGATGGCAAGGATAGGCAAAAATGAAAGTCCCTACTTTAATCACCTCACATCCCAATTTGTCCTTCCTAGACAACCAACTTAATAAATTAGCTCTGGCCATTTTTCTGTACTTTTATAACGTTCACTTAGAAATTGCTTTTGGGAAAAAAAGTATTGACACCTCACTTGGGCCAACAGCAAGATGAAAGCCTGCCATCTCTAAGTTCATTTTGTATCATTCTCCTTTACTTTGGGCCAGACTCCTACTTAACTTTGCTTGTAGGCATGTTAATCACTCAAGGGATGTCCCTTTAAATCTGGTGCTACCTAACCTGTCTCATTCCCCTTCAAGGCTGAAGGTACAAAGGTGAGAGTCATTTTCCTAAATCTGTAGTCACCTTGGATTCTAGGAATAGCAAAGCTTCATAAGACACATCACCCCTCAAATGAGGGCAATTATGAAGCTACACCTTATAGCAGGAGCCATCATCTTATGGGAATGAGATTGCTCCCCTCCAGCAGTTAGGACTTCTTTAGACCACATTGCAGATCCAGAACTGAGATAATGGTCATGCAGACCACACTCTGACCAGGACTGTGTAATTATGTAAACCTCTTGCCCTCTGCCCCAGTTCTTCCTCTACGTAAACCTAAAGCTCATGTCAGTACCCTGAAGATAGACGTGGGGTCACTGCACCCTTTTAACTGTTCCTCTTTCCAGTATACACACTGACTCAGTCTCCTGTCTCTGCTCTTCACCATTGTTCTTGTTACTACCTATCTCTTTAATAGGCATATTGGGACTGGTGGCTGAGTCTACTTTGTTGGGACTTGCAGAGTAGGGGCTTTTGCCCTAAAACTTCAGTAACACTTTCACATTTACAGCACAAAGGTTGTTTCCACCTGCTATGTACAATGATGGTGGGATATTTATATCACATGGTTAAATAAGTTCTGAAAGTACAGTTTAATATGTTCCCCTCTTTGAAACCCGCAGTGAATATGAGCATTGATTTTTAAATAAAGCTTGTAGGAAAGAAACTTGAGGCAGGATAGAAAGACAGGGAAATTTGGGGGGAATGTGGGAAGGAAAAGGCTTTTCTCCGTAGGATCTGGTCTTGTCACAAGAATACCAGGATGAAGAAGAGACTGCAGCAGAGTTTAGTGTTTATTAGATAAAGGGTGAGAGATAGTATACACTTGAGAGCAAAGCATGGGTGTAGAGAGTCCTGCCTAGGTGTCTTCACAATGAAGATTATATATATATATATATATATGTATATATATATATGTGTATATATATATATATATACACACATATACATACACACATACATATATACATATACACATGTACATGTATATATGTGTGTATGTATATGTATATGTATATATGTATGTGTGTGTATATGTGTGTGTGTATATGTGTGTGTGTGTGTGTGTATACATGGTACTGGGATTTAGCTCAGTTTGTGGAGCACAGCTCTGCAGTCTATGAGGTCCTGGGTTCAATTCCCAGCACTGCAAAAAATAGGAGAAGGACATGAAGATCCACTCCCAAGGCAATCCCGAAACAGTCAATCAG
>VMDO01043021.1:0-10177 GCA_007922755.1 Pedetes capensis
GTTAGATTGATTCCAAGGTATTTAATTTTCTGGTGGGCTATCATGAATGGTATTTTTCCTGAAATTTCCTTCTCTTCCTGTTTGGAATTGGTGTAAAGAAAAGCTATTGATTTTTGTGTGTTAATTTTGTAGCCTGCAACTTTGCTGAAGGAGTTAATTAGATCCAGAAGTTTTCTGGTTGAGGTTTTGGGGTCTTTCAAGTATAACATCATATCATCTGCAAATAATGATAATTTGACCTCTTCCTTGCCAATCTGTACCCCTTTGATTTCTTTCTCTTGTCTGATTGCCCTGGCCAGAACTTCAATTACTATGTTGAATAGAATAGGAGAGAGAGGACATCCTTATCTTGTTCCAGATCTAAGAGGAAATGGTTTTAGTTTTTCTCCATTTAATATAATGTTGGCTGTAGGCTTGTCATAAATGGCTTTTATGAAATTAAGGTATTTGCCTGTTATACCTATCTTCTCCAGTGTTTTTATCATGAAAAGGTGTTGCACTTTATCGAAGGCCTTTTCAGCATCAATTGAGATGATGATGTGGTTTTTGTTTGTCAGTTTCTTGATATATTGGATTACATTAATTGATTTCCATATGTTAAACCAGCCTTGCATCTGTGGTATAAATCCCACTCGGTCATGGTGAATAATCTTTTTCATATGCTGCTATATTCTGTTTGCCAGAATTTTATTGAATATTTTTGCATCTAGATTCATAAGGGAGATGGGTCTATAATTCTCTATCTTAGATGAATCTTTTCCTGGTTTAGGTATCAGGGTTATGGTAGCTTCACAGAATGAATTTGGGAGTGTTCCCTCCTTTTCTATTCTTTGGAATAATTTGAAGAATACAGGTATATATCTTCTTCAAAAGTTTGGTAAAATTCTGCTGTGAATCCATGAGGACCTGGACTCTTCTTTGTTGGGAGGATTTAATTACCTTTTCTATTTCTGTATATGTAATGGGCTTATTTAAGTCAGTTATGTCTTCTGGGGTTAGTTTTGGTAGGTCATACGTATTAATAAATTTATCCATTTCTTCTGCATTTTCATATTTTTGGGAATACAGTCTCTCGTGGTAATCCCTGACTTTTTTTGTATTTTGTTGAAATCAGTGGTAATGGACCCATGTCTTCCATAATCCATACTATGTTAGATTTTTCCTTTTTCTTTTTGATGAGGTTAGCCAGAGGGGTGTCTATTTTATTAATCTTTTCAGAGAACCAGCTCTTAGTCTTATTAATTTTTGAATTATCTCTTTAGATTCTAATTGAGATATTTCTCCCTTTATTTTTGTAATTTCCCTCTGTGTGTTCCATTTAGGGTTGGTTTTTTGTTGGATTTCTAGTGTCTTAAGCTGTGTCATTAGGTCATTTATTTGGCTCTTCTTTATTTTATTGATGAAGGCATTTAATGCTATAAATTTCCCTCTTAAAACTGCCTTTTCTGTATCCCATATATTTTGGTATGGTGTGCTTTCTTCATCATTTGATTGTAGGAATTTTTTAAATTCCAATTTGATTTCATCAACAATCCATTGGTCATTCAGTTGTGTATTGAGAATAGAGTTTTTATTGTTTTCTGGGGTTTTTTTCTTGTTTTTTGGACTTTTTTTTTTTTTTTTTTTTTTTTTTTTTTTTTTTTTTTTTTTTTTTTTTTTTTTTTTTTTTTTTTTTTTTTTTTTTTTTTTTTTTTTTTTTTTTTGCCTTTTTAAAATAAGACCTTTACACAATCAAACTAGTGAAAAGTAAATTCTATTTTATCCTGACCCCTAGTTATTCTCCCTTATGTTATTGTAAGCAGCTTTTTGTGTGTCCATCAGGAATTTTCTGTGTATACACATGTGTATACCTATAATAGATAAATATGTATATTGTTTTTAAATACAAATGAAATCATGCTATATATTGCTGTCCTTAAACTAGCCCTTTTATTTAACATACCTTTTATAACTTTTCATGTGAGCACATAAAAATTACTTTCTTTAAAGCAGCAGCATGTAAGGATACACCACAACTTATTAAACCATTCTACTGTGAAGGGACATGTGGGATTTTCTCAATTTTTCACAATTTCAAACAACACATAACAAATATGTTTTTGTAAATAGAAGTGAAGTTATTGATCACACTTTAAATTTTAACAAGGGCTGCCAAATTGCTCTGCAAAAGTCTGTAACAATTTACCTGCCATATGATAACATCTAGTTTTTTCACACCCTTATTAACACTATTATCAAAGTCTTAATCCTTGCCATTAAAATAGGTGAAAGAATATCTTATGATTGTTTATTGTACTTTTGTGTTATAGAATACTTTAACTTTTTTGCTTTCTGATCTCTGGATTTTGCATGAGTCAGAAAGATTTTCCATACACCAAGCTGTTTTTGCTACTATAGCCCTGTATAGTTTAAAGTCATGAATTATGATCCGGCCTCCATGGGTTTGGCAGCCTAAGATTGTTTTGGCTACATGTGGTCTTTTGTATTTCCATATGAATTTTAAAGTTATTTTTTCTATTTCTACAAAATCTGTCATTGGAATTTTAATGGGGATTGCATTAAGTCTGTAAATTGCTTTTGGTAGTATAGCCATTTTTACAATATTGATTCTCCCAATCTATGAGCAGGGGAAGTTCTTCCACTTTTTAGTATCCTCTGTGATTTCTTTCTCCAATGTTTTTAAGTTTTCCTTGTAGAGATCTTCAGTGTCTTTGGTTAGATTTATTCCTAAGTATTTAAGTTTTTGATGGCCTCTCATGAAAGGGCTTGTTGCCTTCATTTCCTTCTCTTCCTGCTTATAATTGGTGTAAAGGAAGGCTACTGATTTTTGAGTGTTAATTTTGTATCCTGCTACTTTACTTTGTTGTTGCTGTTGTTAGGTGCCGCCGAGTCGGTATCTGACTCATAGCGACCCTCATAGGGTTTTCAATGGCTGACTGTTTTTCGGGATTGCTTTGGGAGTGGATTGCCAGGCCCTTCTCCCATTTTTGCAGTGCTGGGAATTGAACTCGGGACCTCAGAGACTGTAGTGCAGCGCTCTACCCACTGAGCCAAATCCCAGCCCCGCTACTTTACTAGAGTAGTTAATTACATTTAAAAGTTTTCTAGAGGAGCTTTTAGGGTCCTTTAAGTAAAGGATCGTGTCATCTGCAAATAAGGATTATTTGACTTCTTCCTTGCCTATCTGTATCCCTTTGATTTCCTTCTCTTGTCTGATTGCTCTGGCTAGGACTTTGATCACAATATCGAATAAGATAGGAGAGAATGGACATCCTTGTCTTGTTTCTGACCTTGGAGGAAGTGGTTTCAATTTTTGTCCATTTCATATGATATTGGCTATAGGTCTGTCATAAATGGCCTTTATGATGTTGAGGTATTTCCTTGTTATGTCTATATTCTCCAGGGTTTTTATCATGAAAGGGTGTTGCCCTTTGTCAAAGGCCTTCTCACCACCTATGAAGATGATTTCTATTTGCAAGTGTCTTGATATGTCGAATTACATTGATTGATTTTCATATGTTGAACCAGCCTTGCATCTGTGGAATGAAGCCCACTTGATCAAGATATATGACCTTTTTTTATGTGTTGCTGAATTTAGTTTGCCAAGATTTTCTTGAGAATTTTTGTATCTATGTTCATCAGGGAAATTGGTCTATAGTTCTCTTTCTTAGATGTGTCCTTGCCTGGTTTAGGTATCAGGGTGATGGTGGTTTCATAGAATGAATTTGGGAGTACTCCTTCCTTTTATACTTTTTGAAATAGTTTGAGGAGAGTAGATATTAATTACTCTTCAAAGGTTTGATAGAATTCTGCTGTGAACTTTTCAGGGCCTGGGCTCTTTTTTGTTGGGAGGCTTTTTATTACCTTCTCTGTTTCAGTGTATGGAATGGGTCTGTTTAGATTGCTTATGTCCTCCATGCTTAATTTTGCTAAGTCATATATGTTAACCAAAACAGCTTGGTACTGGTACAAAAACAGGCCTGGAGACCAGTGGAGCAGAACTGAGGATCCAGAGATACACCCATGCAACTATAGCCACCTGATCTTTGACAAAAGGGCTAAGGATGCAAAATGGAGAAAAAAGAGCCTCTTCAACAAATGGTGCTAGGAAACTTGGATTTCCATCTACAGAAAAATAAAAACACAACTGTACCACTCAGTTTGCATGAGTTTCAACTAGAAATGGATAGAAGACCTCAACATAAAACCAGAAACCTTAAAACAACTGGAAGATAGGAAAAACACTCCAACACTTAGGCATAGGAAATAAGTTCCTTAATAAGACTCCAGTTGCTCAGGAAATTGCACCAAGAATTGACAAATGGATTACATGAAATTAAAAATCTTCTGCACAACAAAGGAAACAATCAACAGAGTTAAAGAAGACCCCGTTGAATGGGAGAAAATCTTCACATCCTCCACAGCCAACAAAGGACTAATTTCTAGAATTTACAAAGAACTCAAGAAATCAAATCTCAAGACAACGAATAACCCAATACACAAGGGGGCAAAGAAATTGAACAGACAGTTCTCAAATGAAGAAGTTTGTAAGGCTAAGAAGCACATGAAAAAATGCTCAATATCCTTAGCCATTAGGGAAATACAAATCAATACCACTCTGAGATTCCACCTAACTCCAGTAAGAATGGCCAAGACCAACAAAACAAATAATAACAAATGCTGGCAAGGTGGAGAGAAATGAACCCTCTGACACTGCTGATGGGACTGTAAATTGGTTCAACCACTTTGGAAATTAATATGGAAATGCCTCAGAAAACTAAAAATAGAACTGCATATGACCCAGCTACACCACTACTGGGAATATACACAAAGGGAGAGAAGTCATCACACCACAGAGACACCTGTATCTCCATATTCAATGCAGCACTTTTCTCAATAGCAAGGATATGGAACCAACTAAGGTGCCCATCAATAGCAGAATGGATAAAAAAATCATGGTACAAGTACACAATGGAATACTACTCAGCAATAAAAAATGAAATAATCATTCACAGCAAAATGGATGGAACTGGAGAACATCATCTTAAGTGAATGAACACAAGCTCAAAAAGAGAAATGCCATATGTTCTCACTCATGTGGAAGCTAAATCATACTTAAAAGAAGAAAGAATCCTATACATAAATTGATATATAAAACTGCAAAATTAAACTTAGCGAAGATGAAAAATATAAAGAGTAGAAAGAAGGAGAGAGGGAACTAGCAATGGAAAGCAAAAATTGTGGAAGGTGTGATGGGAAGGAAAATCAATGTAGAGAGATAAAGGGGGAGAGGATAATCTGAATGTAAACAATGCAGCTTCATAAGTACATGGGGAAAATAGGGGAATATAACTCAAATATGCATGAGTTTTACTACATGTTATCCAAAAGTTTCCATAAATCTTGTAATTTAATAAAAGTATAATCAGAAGTGATGTAATAATTGCATAATGGACAAAGTCAATGCTGTATTACTCTGTACCCCACCAATATTTACCAATAAAGGGAGGAAAAAAGATTTTCTGTACACCAGAAGAATAAAAAGCTTAGCTAAGTTTTCTTTAACACTTTTATGTTTTTAACTTTATTTTTAATTTTAATCTTTGATCAATTTAATTTTGCATGAACAACAAAGTATTGATCCTCTCTCCCTCTGATTACCTACTAGTAAACTATGGTGGCAAAAATCCAAAGATTCCTGAAAATCAAAAAAGATGTCATTTGGGGCATATATTCCTTTTATCAGGCCCTATTCATAGCTTTGTCAGACCCTCTGAGAAAAGCTTGGAAATAGAAGCCTATGTAGGAAGGGTGGAACACGCAGATAACATTGGGTGAAGTTGCCAGTAGCCTTGGCAATGAAATGATGGTTTGGTTTCCCTCCACAGAATGGTCTTAATTTTGACTGGTCAGATGGCACCAAATCCTCTTTCAGTTTTTGGAAAGATGAGGAGTCATCCTTCCTTGGTGACTGTGTTTTTGCTGACACTAATGGACGCTGGCATAGTGCAGCCTGTGAGTCTTTTCTTCAGGGTGCCATTTGTCATGTGCCTACTGGTAGGTAAAATTCTATTCAATGCAAAGAATGCATTTCATGCTACTACTGTATGCAAAGCTATGCTGAGCAGGGAATATAAACATGAGTAGTAAGAAGTTTCTGCCCTCAAAAAGCCTCTGGTATGGTTGGTGATGTAAAGACAAACAACTGTTGGGCTGGGGATATAGCTCAGTGGTAGAGTGCTTGCTTGGCATAAGTGAGGCCTGGGGTTCGATCCTCAGCACCTCAAAACTGAATGAATGAATGAATGAATGAATGAATGAACAAATGAATTAATGAATAAAAGTTTAAAAAAAAAAGGCAAACAACTGTTCCATCAGGCATGGCTACCAAGTGAGATTAGAGAGGTATCAGGGGTTTTGGTTGTTCTCAAGTAAAAGAATGTATCATATCCACTTGGAGGAAAGCAGGAACTTGTCTCGAAAGACATGACAGTGAAAATAGGTGGTATGTAAATGGGCAATGATAGGACATGGACAAACATTCTGAGGACAAAAGCTCAGATGAAGACACAGATCAGTATCAGGACCACATGTGGGTCAAGCCAAGCTGGCATTGAGACTTGCCTGCACCACAGGTTAGGGTTACTGGTGGGAAATCAGACTGCAAATGTGTGTTAGGAACTTGTACAGAGAACTTTGACTAGCGAATTTTTTTAACTCAAGGAATAGTAGGATTTTAGAACCATGATGATTATCATGGTGGTGGTGATAGCTGATATTGTTTGGGCATTTACTATACATATGGCCCTATACTTTTGCATAATATCCCATTTACATAAAATTCACCTGGCCCAAGCCCTTTACTGAAGATGAAACATAGAGCATTAAGTAACCTCCTGACAATATCAGCTGTCCATCAACAGTGCCAGGAGCAGAAGCCAAGTTTCCTCATTCTAATGTGATATTTACCCCATTTTACCAGGTCTGTTCTCCATATATTGCTATAATGTACATAAAGAGAGTTCTCTAACACTAGCTGGTCTCCTTTTAAATCTTCATCAAAGTACATTATTTACTTATGTTATGGATACTATACTAAATAGCATACACATTATATAACTGTAGATCAAGACAATTCAGGATTAAATATAAATTGATATGTACATTCATATTTACAGAAAAAAGTTAATTCTACTTCTACAATACCATAAAAGCTCTCCTTCCCTTTTTGAGAACAATCCATTCATTGAGTATTTAAGAAGTATCAGATACTAACAAATTTAAACTTCTCAAATTGTAAAAAAGATATCATTGTTAGCTCCCTTTTGTGGTTGAAGAAATCAAAGTATACAGTGACGTGCCCAAGGCCACACAGCCACACAGCTGGTAAGCAGCAAGGCCAGGAATACAGCATGTATGTGTCTGGCTCCCATGCTTGCTCTCTGAAATCCCCTCAAAATCCCCTTATTTAATGTTGTCTTACATTGTGACACTTTATTAAAAGTATTATTTTCTCTCACAGATTTATTAGTAAGGATTTTTAAAATCTGTGACACTCAGTACTGCATGGAAGACATTTTGTACATTTGTACATCCTTTTCCAGCATCATTTAGCTGCCACTGTTTCTATGAATCACATCCTTGAGATGTCCCAGCCTTTAAGATACCAGTTGTAAATATAAGCCACTCTCAGCTAGTCAGTGCTCAAACTAAGCCTACAAAGCTATGTCTTAATATACCCTGTTATTTTTAGGTAAAGATTATTTTGGCCAGAAACACTAGAAACTAGCCCAAGTTTGCAATCATATAATCATTTAAATTAAATCCAGTATTTAATTACTGGAGTATTATTGTGAAAATCTTATTACATATATTTATTATTTGGCCTTTCATAGAATGTATTGTTTATCTCAATATATGAACCCAGTAACTGCCCTGAAATCATAATTGTTTTTCTTCATAGAAGCAAAGCCATTTGAACACCCAATGCTGTGCTCAGAAACATCTATCCCCTGGATAAAATTTAAAAATAATTGCTACAGTTTTTCTACTATCTTACACAGTGCAACTTTTGAGGCTGCTCATGAATTTTGCAAAAAGGAAGGTAATTCTTTTGTGATGATAGAATGCTTTCATGTGCTCCTTTAGGACATTTCAATAAACAACGTGGTTTTCATCACTTGCTGATGTGTTAGTGACTTTAGGAGCAAAAAAACTTAATGAAATAAAACATACTATTGAATTATTGGGGTGAAGCTAAGAGATGCAATTCAGTGTCCACTATAGAATATGAAAGCCCAAGATGTCATCTCAGCATACTGCAATTTCCCAAGAAAATGCTCCTTTTCAATGCATTCACATTATGAATTTTTAATTTTCTCTAATATTACTATTATGTTTTAACTTCTTAAGTGCAAGCTTGTATCTTTTCATCATTGTGGTTTTACTTTAAAAGTTTTAATCAATTTCTAAAAGTTTTAAAACAGGGTTTCATTATGGAGCCCATGCTGGCCTCAAATTTGCAGTCCTCCTGCTTCAGCCTCCCAAGGGCTGGGATTACAAACATATGCCACCACACAAGGCTCTCAAAAACAC
This sequence comes from Pedetes capensis, assembly GCA_007922755.1. NCBI lineage: Eukaryota > Metazoa > Chordata > Mammalia > Rodentia > Pedetidae > Pedetes > Pedetes capensis. Next base: position 8,596 of record VMDO01043021.1, read on the forward strand.
TTATCAATAGTAGGAATTTAGGGCTGAGGGTATAGCTCAGTGATAGAATGCTTACCTAGCATGTGAGAAGCCTTGAGTTTAATCCTCAGCAACACAAAAAAAGTACTGAATAATAAAAATTTTTACTTTTCAAAACCTGCACTTTATAAGTAATTGTATAAGAAATATTTTAAAATTATATTTATGTGTAAACACAAATGCTTGCTCATTTACTACTTGTCTCTTTTATAGGGTCCAATCTTTTAACAATAAAGGATGAAGCTGAAAATTCATTTCTCCTGGAAGAACTTTATGCTTTTGGTTCTTCTGTCCAGATGGTTTGGTTGAATGCTCAATTTGACAGCAACAGTAAGTGATTTGGGTACAGAAAAGGGCATAAATAAATACACATTTGTTAAGGCTAATGATAATAGCATCTGTGAACCAGAAAACTTCCATTGGACACATTTCCTGTGAAAAATAGCGAGAATCCTAAAGCCATTTTTTCCCAAATACATCATTATTGACCTATTCCTATATCCTCTTACCCTTTGAAATAATCCCAGAATAACAAAAAATAAAATCAAACAAGTTTACCTTTATATATGGTTGAAACTGCATTCACAGCCTCAGTCACTGTATACCAGAGCCATATTGACTTGAAAATAGTCCACATTGCTATATGTTATAAAAGCACAACAGAGTTATAGAAATCCTTCAATGATAAATTGTGCTGTTAGAATTCTTATTTGCTACTCGTAAAAACCATAGTTTGTAATAAAATGGAAGCATGGTATTCTTTTCTTTATGTAATTGATGGTTATTCAAAGGACTTGTAAAGAAAATTATTTTAATTGGCATGGAGAGCTTATTACAGTGGTATCCCAAGATGGGTGGTGAACCTACCCTTCCAAGGAGTATTTTAGTCACTGACATTGTTTAAAATTTCTAGCAGATGGTGATAATAAAAAGCAGACTGACTTTTAGTTTTATTATTAGTTTTAAATTCTTTTCAGACAGCACACCCCTGCACACACTTTATAGCCTGTACACGGCATGAATTATCCCACAACCCCTACTCCCTTGGTATGTGAATAGCTTGCTATTTAAAGAAATTCACTGCAAAATTCTTTCAAAAAGTGAGACATTTTGTAATGATACAGATGGTAAGACTTCAAATGATTTTTCTTTACATGGATTAGTTTTGTTTACTAAATGATTTCTTTAAATTGGTTAGAAATTATACTGAATATTTCAAAATTCAAACTGTTATGTTAAGCAATAGGATATACTAAATGAACTAAATTAGAACACTCTCTAAAATAAACAGTGTGCTGCTCATAAGGCATTTTATTAATACCTACCTTTTGATGTTGAGTTCATGACTGTACTGACGGAATTGAATGCCTCAGAGAAGAGAGCCTCATTAAATTTAGGGGCTGGTTTTTATAGTTTATTCCCATCCTAGTATGTTTGATAACTATGCACATAATTCATAATAAGGCAGCAATTTTTCCGTAGATGAAACTATCAAGTGGTTTGATGGAACACCCACAGACCAGTCTAACTGGGGCATTTGGAAGCCGGCCATGCACAGCCATGA
>VMDO01043022.1:0-10169 GCA_007922755.1 Pedetes capensis
AGAAAACCTCTGGAAAAGCTGAAAAATCTTTATGATTGCTAGAAATAAAACTTAATGTTATGCAAATCTTTGATAAAATCCTACTATTTCATATTCATTGATCTCTAAAAAAGCATTACATGTACATATGAATTGTTAATAAGGAAGAAGTGATTTTTTAATCATCTCTATACTTTAAAAGTATTTAATCTTAGAATCATTAAATGAGATAGGCTACTCTCTTTTTTTCCTTGTGGATTGAATTGTACTGGGGACAAGAGAAATAAAAGTGACTCTTCCCATATATTTATGATAAAATTGAGTGATTCTTTAGGTTCACTGGTGAAAATATTTCATTATATTTCATTGATGAGTAACTTTGAATACATTTCCTGGGTATTCTTTGGTGTTAGATTTTAGGTTAAACAAGGAAGATAAAGGAAATACTGAAGCAATTCTTTGTCATTGCTATGCTAACTAGAGTAGTCTCAGCTGCAAAGTCCAGAAATTTTAACTCAAATGGCTTATGTTATCTTGTTGTTGTTGTTAGGCATCCTCAAGTCCTCTCCTACTCATAGCGACACTTATAGGGTTTTCAATGGCTGATTGTTTCCGGATTGCCTTCGGAGTGGATTGCCACATCCTTCTGTTTTTGCGATGCTGGGAATCAAACTAGGAACCTCAGAGACTGCAGAGCAGTGCTCTACAAACTGAGCTAAATCTAAGCCTTATGTCATCTTAGGAAACAATAAACTCTGATGTCAGGCAGAATGTTGACTAATTCATGCTCATTTTCAGGATCAGAGGACCATGCTTCTTTAAACTTTTTGTTTTGATAGCTGCCATGTGTTGACCTGTTGACCATCATCACTCTACCTCTGTTGCAATCCCACCCCCAGCCCACAGCATTGACTGAATTAAGAGGAGATATTTCTTCTTGACTATTTTACACTTGGAGGGGTCCTCAACTCTAGTAAATTTCAACTATTTTATCATTAAGTAATATTAGTCACATGTTCTTTTAAAACTACTAACAAGGAGAATTGAATTATCATATGTGGCTTAAACTAATATTAAATCTCCCCTTTGTGTTCACGATCTTATGATATTTTGTCAGTGCATAACAGAAATTTCTGCACTGAGAGAATCTGGCTGTTATGCAGACATTGTTATACTGACTTGAAACTTTCTCAGTCATACCTGTTTCTTGATTTTTTTTCATTTCCTGTTGCCAGCTTCTCCCCATTCCAACATTGTTTGTCTTTTGATCTCCTTTTCAGCCTCCAAGAACCAACTGTAGCTTAATAAGGGCAGACTTTACTATGTTTTACATTTTAAAGAAAAACACAAAAATAAATCATAAGAGAACTGGTCATTATCTTGTTCTGAATGTAGCAAGTTCACTATTGTTCACTATTTCAGGAAATTTCTTCACCAATGGAAATGTTGCTCATAATTTGTGAGTCACTCCAAATTATGTTCTGCCAGGATATAAAATTGAGGTAGAAGCAATCCCTTATTTTGAGAACAGAGTGTAAGTGACATTCAGCTTGAGTAGCTCCAGAAGATATAATCAAGCTGTATGAGAATAAATCTACTATGTTGTCACTTTACCTTCAATTCACATTGATGGATTCATGGAAAGTCTTCTAAGACAAGTTGATAGAGTAAGAAGAAACATCAAACCTTGACTTACAGATGATTATGCACGCTATGCTGGCACGTGACAGCTTCCATATGACCTGGAAGGATAGTAGTGAAGAGAGAGTATACCAGGGAACAAAACCTGAAGTGATATTTCTGATTTTCTACTTTTGGTGTAAGGATAATTAACTAAAAATACAGATATAGTGATTTATAACAGTGTTTAACTTTCTTTTTTTAGTTAGAGAAATGGTGAGAACATGTTTAGGACACTAAGACCAGCAAGGCTAGAGTAGGGGCATGTAGGTGAACCTCTCAAAATGGGCACAGGCTGTAAAAATAAGTTTTTCATATGAATATTCATTAGAAAGGCATCTACTCTACAGGAAGCTTTTCATAATGTAGTGGCCAGAGTACAGCAGTCTATACATGACAGACTATCTTTCTTAGTAGGCACTTTATATATATTTAACAGGGGGTTATGGATCCAAGTATAAACTTTTATGGTGGCAGGAATGTTGGATACAGAAGAGCTTAACAATACTATGTTCACCTGGTCTCAGACAATATATAATTCTTATGAGTGAGGAATTCAAGATGGAATCTCTTCACTATATTTTGTTATATACATACAATGATGATGAGTTCCTCATATTCCACAAACACTAATGAATCACCCAGCCACCTCATGGAAGGTCAAAGTCATTACATCCTTTCCATTACAGAAAGGAAAGACATTCATTTTCATTGAAGAAGATACTTCATCTATTATCCATCTATCTATCTATCTATCTGTCTGTCTATCTTTGTAATAGTAACTGACAATAGCCTATAAATATTTCACATGGGTGATTGTCATCTCATACAATATTTGCATAAAATTTCCTTTTGAGAAAGTCCCTTCTAAGAAGATATCAAGGTAGCATACTCTATGACTTTATTGTAACTTCTCCAAGAGCAAAAAAATAAACAGGCATATATACTTCATTCCATTTATGAGAGTGTAACTCACTATATATCTAGCCTTTTCTTTTTACAATCCAGTCAACTTAAATCAGTTATGCTAGAAAGAAACAATGCCTTGGGTATTAGCAGTTTATTTAAAAAGCAATTACAAGGACTAGAATTGAGAACAGTGAGACTGAGATAAGGAGAAAATGCCAATAATGAAGTCCTTTAACAAGGTTACCATTGTAGACAGGTATGATTCAATTCCACCTAAGGACTTCCAAAGAGTATGTACTCTCAAAATTATCTGCCCATAGGTAGCTGGCACAGTAGTGCATGCCTGTAATTCCAGCACCAGAGTCAGAGGTTGGCTACATAACTTAGCGAGGTCCTGTCTTAAAACAAGAAGTAAAAAATGGCCTGAGGGTCAGCTCAGTGGTACAGCACTTACAAAACATGTGTTTCTACCTAAAGTTAAGAAAATCATTTATTCATTGGCTGTCATCTCTTTGGATTTTCCCCTAGTACTATTTAGTTTTCCAAAGTCAGGGCTGATACAAATATTTGGGTATTCATTTCATCAAAGAAACTCTGAGAAAGAAGCCAAATAATATACTTACAAAATTCTGATTTCACTCACGGAGAGTTCTCTCTTCCATGAGTCATATTTTAAATGGCCTTTACTGTCTTGTGGTGGGTTAATACATTTACTTGTAATGGCTAGGAACCCTCACTAATCTCTTTGTAATCATGTGGCTTTTGAAATCATGCATTCACTGTTATCAATACACATGAAAGAAATAAAAAAGCACCACTGAATCCTTGGAATTTTAGCCTTATTTCTATATGCCTTCACTTTGAAATAACTCAACTTCTCACAATAATCAAGATTGATTATCCCATTCTTTCGTTAATCCTTTACCTTGCCTTTGTGTTGATTAATAGGATTAGCATTATGTAACCTGGTCAAATTGTTCCATCTATGATTTCTAATCAATTTAAACTTAAGATTGTAAGGAAAGGAAACATACATAATTGTTGTTAGGGTCCGTCTAATTGAACATACATAATATAGGTGTGCTATTGGAAATAATGGTGAGAGTAATTAATCCTGCTCTCACCTTTTAGTTAATAAAAGTCTTAATTCTAGGAGTTGGGAGACATAATGTCATATCTTTTATATTGTTTCAATGAGCATACTATACCCTACTTGTCAGAATGCAATTGCAGAGTTGGAAAAGTTGTTAAGCCTGTCCTTCTATTAGGTGTTTATATTGGCAATTTCTGACTGATGCTCTTACACACTAAAGCTTATTCTTATGATGGTCCTATGCTCATTCCATATAATTTGCAGTAAAATAATCTCTGTAGTTAAGGCAATATTACATGGGAATCTGTGTCAGGAAATTTGGCATTCTTTAAGTTGGGTAGAAGATGGTATTGGCAGCAGTTTTACGGACTGGGATAAGAAACCATATGCAGAATTAGTTCATATTCCAAGAATGCTGAATCACTACCCTCTCCAGTTTGGAAAGAAACTCATGTAATTACTTTGCTCCCAAGTAGCCAGTTGTTCATCCCTAAAGAATATAACCCTGTCTAGGGGTAGACTGTGTTCTTCTTTGTTGGCAGGTTGTGTATTCACCAAAGACATTCTCTATATAAGCTTTAGAAGAAAGAGCACTAGACCATTGGGTATAAGTGTAGCCTTCATCTTTCCCACCAAAGCTACTCTACTAATAGGTAGAGCACTATAGTGGCTAATGAGATAGATCACAACATAGCAATCTGGCAAATTCAAACTGTTTATCTTAAATTTGTGTACCTCTTCTGGGGTGGATACTCTTTGGGCAGGATTGGAAAATATAATAAAAATCCATAACATTTTGTTTGTTTTAACTGTACTTTCCAAATACCTATAGTGCATGCTGTGATGTGCTTCTCAGGTACCCTTCTGAGAACTACCACTCATTCCCTAGTAGTTGAATATTTCCATGGTTGAAGCTTCTGAGTCACTTTCCAGGAGGTGCTCACAGTGAAAATATGCAACCTTGAACAAAGTCATAATCTTTTCAAGGAGGCACTATTCAAGGACTAGAGGTATAAACTTTTCTGTAATTTAGCACAATTCTAAGTATCCCCATGAAGAGTAGGTAGACAGACATGAGTAGGAAGGTGAAAGAGGCTGTAATGTGAAACAAAGATTAGAAGAATATTCTCGATCCCTATCAATATCCACACCTGTTGAAGTTAGGAACATGCTGATATACCAGAAGGAGAAAATTGAAAGAAGTTTCTCTGCCCCAGAACATGCGCAGTAAGAAAAGGCCTTGTCTTCAAATTACCCATGGTCATGATCCCATCATTAGCATGTCATTTTGCCTCCACAACACGCAGCCTCCTGCCTCATTTTCACTTAAGTACTCATGGGAAGAAGAAGAAAACTTGGCAGGGCACAGGCATGTTCAATAAAATAAAGCAGACAAAGGTAGTGCTTAGAGGAGAAAACTAAACTATGACGTCACAGGAAGGAGGAGTCAATCAGAACTTTAAAAAAAAATGAAATATCCTGTGGGCTGGCTATTACCTAGCCTGGAGTCAGCCCTCTTTCAAGCTCTCTGGAGTATACTTTCAATTTGCTCAATAAATTGTTGCTTAAACTATGTTCCTTGGCTGAATTATTTCCTTTGAGGAGACAAGAACCTAGGGGAACTACAATTTCTTAACAAACAACCAAGGCCTCCACCAAGAAAGCATCAGAGTTCAATTCTTCTATTCGAACCCACTTCCTTCACTTCCTAACGCATGCTCCTAGAGTACTACCCTAATTAATTTACTAAAAGAGAAATAATATAAATTTCTGATAGACAAAGTATCATGATATTTGGTGCCAGGCATAAAGACACAAAGATGAAATATTGAATGTGTGTCACCAGCTGACAAGAAAGACTCCATCCCTGGAGGTAGATAGAATGCACAGAGCCACCAGAATACAATAATCATGCAATTTTTAAAACTCTCATTGGTGATCAATTGAAACAGAGTACCAAGGAAGGAAAGGTACTATTTGTCTGGGCAATAGAGAGGCATTTGAGAAGTTTAGGTCAGTAAAAATTATAATAGCTATAGAACTAAATAGCTGTCCCTGGATGCTTTTATTGAACTGAAGAAAATTGATAAAAGATTGAGAGTGATTACTTACAAATTAAAAGCTTAGTTCAAAAGATAAAGGGCTTCTTTTGACAACATACAAAAAAAAACAAAACACTCTCATCTTCAGCAGCCAGAGAGCATGAAAAGATCCAAAAATTATCTATAAAATTATGTATAAGAATAACAACAGAGTAGTGTGAATTCTCAACCTCATTAAGAATTCACTACCAAATTCAATCTATTGCCTGAAAAGGAGGACATTGAGAAATTAGGTAGAGACACCTAAATTGATGTTTTAAAAAATCTTGAATCTCCAGATTCTTCTGAAGTCTATGATTCTCAGAAATGACCTACTACACCCTGTTAAAGATAATCGCATCCTTTTCCTTAAAAATGTCATGGAGGCCTCTGGTTTCCAAGAAAGCACGCCCCTTTCTTAAGATTTATCCTCAGTACTTCTCTCAGATACCTGATTAAAGAGTACAGTTAAACTATGACACAACGTGACCAGCTTAAGTGCTGACTTTACTAAGATGGGCAAGGGACTATAGCTGAAAAGAGCTTCAAAATGTAGCCAGGGTGTACTGTCTAGATCCTACATTATGCACATTGTCTCTGTCATTGTCTACCCCAGGACTGATACAATGGCAGGACTTTCCAATGGTCACTAACCATGGAAAGAACAATCAACACTATGCATGGGCCCAATTGCATAAATTCCTAATTTCTGAAGTTTACCTAGCTAGTGTTGCTGATAATGATAGTAACACAGATGAACTCTAAACCCCTGGTAAGATATTATTCCTTGAAAGTACAACCAGTTACCTGTTAGTTAACTACATTGTATCTTTCCACATTGAAAGTGGCCATGATTCATCATGAGTGAAATCAATGCATTGTTGTTGTTGTTGTTGTTAGGTGTCCTCGAGTCAGTATCTGACTCATAGCCACCCTATGTACAAAGGTGAAACACTATGGTCAGTGCTTCTCTGCTGTTTATAGGGTTTTACAATGGTGGATTGACTTTTGGGAGTGGGTTGCCGGGTTCGTCTCCCAAAATCAATGCATAGATGCTTTATCTTATTAAGGGTTCAGGCAGAATCATGTTGATCTTGACCACTCATCAAAGATGTTATATAACATAACCCTCCTTTAGAATGAAGAGTGTGTGAGATATAACATAGGGGTATAGGATTTTTTGATTCTTCTATCTAGCTCACGCCTGCAGCGGTAGCCCTGTGGCATCCAATCCCTTCAGATCTCAGAAGCTAAGCAGGGTCAGGCCTGGTTAGTACCTGGATGGGAGACCACCTGGGAACACCAGCAGCTGTAGGCTTGGGAGAAGGACCTGGCAACCCCCTCCCAAAATTCAATCTGCCATTGAAAACCCTATGAACAGCAGAGAAGCACTGACGATAGTGTTTCCCCTGTTGTACAGAGGGCCGCTATGAGTCAGATACCGACTTGACGGCACCTAACAACAACAACAACAACATCTAGCTCACATCTACAAGCTGTTGATCTGACACAGTGATGGAAATACGTTTAAAATAGGTAACTGACTTGCCAGCTTGGATATTCTTCAGGATTCATTATTCACCCTGTATCAATAACATTTTGTGCTTCTTGGTCTTCAATAGATACAATAAAACATGGTGGTGGTTATCAAAAATGAATTCAGTAATGATCACACTTACTGTAAAATTGTATGCCACTCTTGGTCAATCTGCACCTCCCATTCCCATGATCTGGGCAATAGGATTTTAGAGTTGTACATTATTACAGACAAATGTTTCACTAAGGTGAATAGGAAAATTATCACTAAACTTTAACATAACAGCTGGCCACATGGGGATCCTCATGGGAAGAGACAAACAAGTTCAGATCAAAGAGACAGGCAGCCAACTCTTCTACCTGATTTTAGTCAAAGATTTATCCACAGAAACCTTACATTGGAGCCAGTCTTAATCTTCCTTTGGAAGGAATAATTGATCCTGAAGATCAAGAGAAGATGGGGCTACCACTAGATTTTGGAGCAGGAAAGATTTTTTGGTCTCCTGGTTATTGAAAATAGATGGGATATTACAACAGTTCTAGCTTGAAAGGGCAGGATAACCCAGGTGTTCAGATATGTAAGAGATCAAACTCTTGGCAGGCACCCAAATGGAGAGATGGATGTCAATGAATATCAATTTCAGCCTTGAGATCCCTACACCAAAGGCTATCATTCTCACTAATCTTCCTCTAATTTCCAGTTAAAGAGATCAATAAACATTATAGCAGATCTGCTCACATAGTTTTTTACAGTATAAAAAATCAGTAGGTTAGAGAAGCATAAGACGTGGACAATAATAGATTCTGTCTGGGGGCTCACATCATGCCTTTGGGACTGAAACTCATTCCTTAACTTGCTGAAAGAACTGGAGGCTACAGTCACTCAGCTGAGTCTCTTTTTGTAAAGATTGATGTGGCTGAATATTAATATCAAGAGAAAATTGAACTGCATCCATAAAACGCAGGTGAAGAGGAGTATGTCTGGAACCCATGAGACTCTCTGAAGAGCCTTAGTACTCTGATATAATATGGTAGATTCAATGAGAAACTGTCATAACAAACCCAAGTAACAGTGTTAATGACCCAGAAAGGACTATTAATGATTCAAACTCCACAAAAATGAAAATTTGGATTTGGGTCACTTAGCATGCTGTTAGGAAAAATCCCTGCTAAAACACAGAATCACTCTCTTTAAGTGGAGGGTACATTCAGAAGTTCAGAACACAGGAAAGAGTGGACAGCTCCTCTACATGTTTGTAAGTGGCTATTTAGAGGGAACTTACATATTAGGCAGCCTAAGGTGGTAGCAAGCCTAAGTAGATCTCCACAGTTGCCGTGCCTGTGGTAGTCTGATACCATGAAAGAGTAAAGAGGAAAAATATTGCTGATGGCTTTCTTAATCTATTTGCTTTCTACTTAATGGGAGGCTTGGGTTTCTTCACAATCTGGTTACCATTATTAAGGTGGGCAGAAGCAGGTTAGATGTGAGTGTGAATGTTCTCAGCAGTACCAGTTAACTTGGTAATAGCCGTTATCTTGATCCTCAGTCTCTGTGACCTAAAGCTCAGTTTGCAGTCACATACTCAGAATACATTTTCACAATACCAGCCAAAGCACTCTTGGTAACAAGTAGCAAGGGAAAATCTGGCAGATGTCATTGTTTTTGCAAGGTCAAGTCATAGGTCAAGTAATCAAGTAAAATGATTTTCTCACATGAGGGGCTTTGGCAAGCCTTACAAGGTAAAGCTTCACTTTACCTTGATGGTAGTCTTCACAGATCTCACCACGAGCTCCACTTTGAAGACCTAACTTAACAGCTAAATGTGAAGATATTTTGGACTTCCTATAAGATTCCATTTCTCCAGTATTTCCAGATATTCCAACCGAAGACACCTCATGACTATTTCTTCTGTTCCTGTTTTAGCCTTATGGGTTTTCACTCTCTATCTCTCCCCACAACCAAGTAGGATCTAAACCCTATATTTAATCCTCTATTACTATAATACTTGTAGTGGTTCAGTTTTTCTGACTTAAGACTGATAAAATGTATTTTCAAATAAATCAATTAATGGAAAAATTAACCAAGAAATAATCTATAAAAAGGAAAATAGTCAAAATGTAATAAATGACACAAAGCATTTAATGGATGTGTTTAATGAGATATTAAATATTGAAGAATAAATGATTGATGACTTAGAAAATAAGACAGTGTGTTTGTTAGCTTGTCATTGATGCAGAAAAAAAGGCAACCATAAACAAACTTATGGAGGAAAAGGTTTATGGGAAGCTCACAGTCCGTAATGGTGGTGAGCAGACATGGTGATGACAGGGCCTGTGTTGGATGATTTCATGGCATGGTAGACCAGGAGAAGAGACAGCTTTCAGAACCACAGATCTAGGTAAAAATTCCTTCCAACCGCCCACCAACAATGATGACTTCCACCAAGTTGTATCTCACCTACCATGACCTCCACAAACATCACCACCATCTGGGCACCAAATATTAAAGCACATAATATTTGGGGACATTTTGCATTGAAACCATAACAAGAAGTATATATGTTGAAGCACAGAAAGAAAAAATGATAGGAAAAAGTATAGAATGGAAGGGACCTAGGAAAAAAATGTCTTAATATAAAGATAACTAATGTTCCAGTAAGAGATCAGTGTCAGAAGCAATATCTGAAGAGGTAATGACCAAAAATAGTGTGAAAAATCCAAGACAAAGAGTATCATAAAACATAAATAAATATTACATCCAAAGGATCAGTGGTGTTTATTATAATCATGATGGATATACTCTGAACAATGAAATTAACTTAGAAATTAAAAGAAAAGATAATCTGATGTCTGCTTCTAAGTAATTCATAGAGTATGAAATAAATTTATGA
>VMDO01043023.1:0-10166 GCA_007922755.1 Pedetes capensis
TTTTTTTTTTTTTTTTTTTTTTTTTTTTTTTTTTTTTTTTTTTTTTTTTTTTTTTTTTTTTTTTTTTTTTTTTTTTTTTTTTTTTGCGGTACTAGGGGTTGAACCCAGGGCCTGGACCACTGAGCTGCACCCCCAGCCCATTTTGTAGATTTTATTATTTTCTGAGACAGGGTCTCGCTAAGTTACACTGACTGTCTCTAGTCTTGAACTTGCAATCCTCCTGCCTCCACCTCCCCAGCCGCTGGGATTACAGGTGTGCGCCACCACGCCCGGCTGAAGTCCAGCTTCTCAGATTATTTGCTCAATATAGAGACTGAAGAAGTACAGTGAAAGGATTCAGCCCTGATGCACACCTTTCCTGACTTTAAACCAGCCATTGTTTCCTTGTTCTGTTTGAACGACTGCCTCCTGGTCCATGTATAGATTCCTCATGAGTACAATTAAGTGCTCTGATATTCTCATTCTTGTCAGTGTTATCCATAATTTGTTATGATCCACACAGTCAAATGCCTTTGCATAATCAACAAAACATAGCTGGACATCTTCCTGGTATTCTCTGATTTTGGCTCATATCCATCTGACATCAGCAGTGATGTCCCTGATCCCACACCCTCTTTTGAATCCACCTTGATTTTCCAGCAATTCCCTGTCTCTATACTCCTGTAGTCACTTTTGAATGATCTTCAGTAAAATTTTGCTTGCATGTGATATTAATGATAATGTTCGATAATTTCCACATTCAGTTAGATCCTCTTTCTTGGGAATAGACACAAATATGGATCTCTTCCAGTCAGTTGACCAGATAGCTGTTTTCCAAATCTCTTGGCATAAATAAGTTAACACTTCCAGTGCTGCATCTGTTTGATGAAACATCTCTGTTGGTATTCCATCAATTCCTGGAAAGGTGGCTTCCACTTTGTCCTTCAAGGCAGCTTCCACTTCATCCTTCAGTAGCATTGGTTCCTCATCATATGCAACCTCTTGAAATGGTTGACCATCCACCACTTCTTTTTGGTATAATGACTGTATGTATTCCTTCCATCTTCTTTTACTGTCTCCTGAGTTGTTTAATATTTTCCCTGTAGAATCCTTCACTGTTGGCACTCAAGGCTTGAATTTTTTCTTCAATTCCTTCAGCTTGAGAAAAACGGAACATATTCTTCCCTTTTGGTTTTCTGTCTCCAGCTCTTTGCACATATCATTATGTTTGACTTTGTCTTCTCACGCTGCCCATTGAAATCTTCTGTTTAGTTCCTTAACTTCATCATGTCTTCCTTTTACTTTAGCTGCCCGATGTTCACAGATAAGTTTCAGAGTTTCGTTTGACATGTAATTTGGTCTTTTCTTTTTTTCCTTTCTTTTTAATAACCTTTTGCTTCCTCATGAATGATGTCTTTGATGACATGCCACAGCTCATCTGATCTTCTGTCATTAGTGTCTAATACATTAAACCTGTTCTTGAGGTGGTTTCTGAACTCAGGTGGGATATACTCAAGGTCCTACCTTGTTTCTCATACACTTGTTCTGATTTTCTTCAGTTTCAGTTTGAACTTGCATATGAGCGGTTGATGATCTGATCTGGAATCAGCACCTTGTCTTGTTCTGATATTTGATATTGAGCTTTTCCATTGTCTCTTTCCACAAATGTAGTCAATTTGGTTCCTGTATGTTCCATCTGGTGAAATCCATGTGTATAATTGTCATTTATGTTGGTGAAAAAATGTATTTGCAATCAAAAAGTCATTGGTCTGACAAAATTCTATCATGTGATCTCCAGCATCACATGTCTTTCAGTTTGCCACAGTGTGGGGGCTTGCATGTTGCTGTCCTGCTGAAAGCTGTGCTACCGGTATTACAGATACCAGCAGGCTCACACATGGTGGACCTTCCCTTTAGTCTTATTCAAACTAGGGAATGCCCAGTATAACATGAGCCTACGGTCTTTGTCTTGTAAATGGCTCAAGGGCTTGAGTAGTCTATGGCATCCACTTGAAAATGTCTTTCCAGTGTCCTGAGGGACCCAGGTGGCTTGTTCACCATGGTGGAATGGCATGAGCCACTTTCAGTTCCCTTTTCCTCCATAATACCTGGTACTGCCTAGGCTAGCTACCTAGCATTCCCCCCTAAAGAGTTTGGGAACCCTAAAATCATTTAGAGAATTGAGCATTGGATCATTCTGGCTACTTCCAGCTGAGAAGGGGTATAGAGGGGCTTAGGGTCCCCACTCTTGTTGACTTTCAGGCACAGGAGGATGGTCAAGGGGACTCAGGCATATCATACTGGATTGTTATAGCCCCACTTGAGGATGAATTGGCTGTAAACAAGAGGACATTAAGTTAAAATAACAGTTTAGTAGTCAAGGCCCAAAGATTAACATGATGACCATAATTATTACTGGTTTAATCAATTTACACCAGGAGAATCCAGAAAGCCATTTTTAGAACATTTCACTAGAAAGAGGTATAGTGTCTGACATACTATGGATTTGGTTTTATTAGGTATGCAGAGCACAACAGACATTAGTGCCAATGTCAGAGATATGTACATGTAGTATTTAACTTTGATAATGGCACAAGTGCTCACTTTGAGCAGCTGTGAGAATATCTAATGTTAAATGATTTTGTAAGACAGCTGTGCCCATTATCTTGACTTTTGAATTTAAGGGTGAAATCCCTTAGGCTGTAAAATCATACTGCTAGTTATATATTGAGAGCAGCAAAGTACAAAAGAATAATCCCAAACAGAGATCTAGCGTTAGAAAAGAATACCAGGTTGTAGTCATTGATTATATATGATCACATTAGCAATGCCAGAAAGAAAAACCAAGAAGCAATTTAAACATAAATTTAGATTATAACTACTGATATATCTTAAGATGTCTTTTTCTCTTGGTTGAAGAGAATGTAGGCCTTTGAACTATTCTTAGGCATAAGCAGGTTTACCATCAGAATTTTCTTGAGGCTGTGGAGACTCAGAAGGAATAGGTATTATTAACCAATGGGCATAACAAGAGGACCTGGTAGGGGCTCTTCCATCTGGGAGGAGACGGATCCAATGGGGACCCTTGTTTTTAGGTCTTTTTTACTAAATATATAGTCTGTTGGCTGTGTGTATAGCTCACATACTGTTATTAGGAGGCAGAAGAACTTTACTACCAAGCTTCAACAGAGCCTTCTGTTTGGCACTTAGGTCTGTTACTCTGTTTCCCAGTGTAATGAGGGAACTGTCTTTCTGGCTTCATAAAATGTTGGTTATGTGTAGGTAGCCAAGCAGTCTTCAAAAGAGAATCTTTTGGTTTGGGGCATTTTCATCAACATTGATTACTACACAAGTTGACTGAGAAAGGGGTCCTGGGTAATTGATTAAGGACGAGGATGAAGCCCCCAGTGTGTGAAAGGAAATATTCATATCCTCCATGTCCACAGTCACCCAGAGGCATGTTGATGGTCTTTTGTAGTTGCTTGGTGAGGTAGGCCTCACCAAGAAACCGTGGGCAGCTTTTAGTCCTCAGGGGCAGCTTTAATAGGAGCTGAATGAAGGTCTTTCCTCTCTTCAGAAGGCAGGATGTCACTGTTTACCATGGGGTCCTCTTTGTAGAGATGGCAAAGCCCTGATTGCTTAGGACTTTGAGGGCAGTCTGCTTTAGTGTCCTGGGGTTTCCACAGCAGTGCCTGGTATTGACCTCTCAAGAATCTCCTTCTTTGGCCTGGGGTTTCTCTGAGGGAGCAGGTTTTGCCTTGCCTGGGGAAGTACAGTATTTCCCAGGATTGAAGTTATCGATTGGGCTTATTCTTTTGCCTGTAATCATTTTCCCTGGGCCTTTTGAGTTTTTATTTTACCCATGTTGTTGAAAATCCCAAAAGCAAAACTCAAAAGTTGAACACTTTGTTATCTATAAGCCAATTTGGTACCATGCAAATATAAAACATGGTAACGTATGTAGACAATATGTACGTGTTTCCTGTGCTTACCTGAATATATAAAAGGAAAACACAAAAGAGAGAAAGTTGGGATAATTAATTTTGCGGTCTCCTTTTTGAGACCCTGGACATGAGATGCAGGATTTATTAGTTCAACAAAGAACAGGTTAGATGACAAATGAGTTTGTTTGCCTGACTTACCGGGGGACATCTCTAAAGAAGGAACATCTTCCATTTGAGAGAGTTTTGCCTTATTAACTAGAGCTCTCATGCCTGGGTTAAGCCTGTATAGTTTCTATAGGTCTAGGTTGTCTTTTAGGTCAAAGAAAGTCTGGACTTAGGGAAGTGGTCAAGTGTCTTGTCTTTTTCCAAAAAGGAACTAGTTCATGCTTCCATAACTTGTTGAGTCTTTTGATCTCCTAGTCTGTATTGGGATCACACAGTTGTTGAAAAGGAAAGACCTATATCTAAGAGGTGAGTCACTGAGAACTGAGGGAGAGTTATCTGTCTGGCAGAGAAAATACAGGGAGTGTCCTAACAACTGAGGCATCCCTCCAATCATTTAGGACCCAGGGAATCAGGGGTAGCATGCATGCCTGATTCCAGAACTGACTCAATGGCAAGGTTGAGTTTGCTCTCCTAACTGGCAGGAGCTAGGTTTCACTCATTCAACACATGTAGTATAGACTTAGTTGGCAGAAACCAAATGTCTCCAATTCAACAGAATTGGGGCCCAAATCTTATGTCTCTTTAGCTGGCACAGGCTATGGTCCATTGTTCTTTATGTATTCTCTTGTAAGTTTCTTCCTTGGTCAGTGATATATAGTTGCCTCTCTTAGATATAACATATGTTTCCTGTAAGAGTCTAGAGAGATTCAGACTGAAGAAGGAGAGAAGACTCAAAGGAAAGAGTTGTAGCTTTTGATTAAAATTGGATTAACATTGGAAGCTAGTAATTGTAGGAGAGGCTATAAATTTGCCCTTAAGACCTGTACCTTATGTAACATGTCATTAGGTACCATCGACCAGTGTCTAATTCATACTGACCCTACATACAACAGATGAAACACTATTGTCAGTGCTTCTCTGCTGTTCATAGGGTTTTCAATGGCTGATTGTTCTTTGGAAATGGGTTGCTGTGTCCTTCTCCCAAGCCTACAACACTGTTGTTCCCAGGCAGTCTCCCATCCAAGTACTAACCAGGCCCAACCCTGCTTAGCTTCTGAGATCTGATGGTGTTGGACACCACAGTGGTACAGCTGCAGGCTTGTGTAACATAGATATCTCAAAATAGGAGACCCATCATCTGGACCTGGCATCACTTTTGAACTGGAATACAAACCAAACTATTTAAATCCCATGGCAATAGAGAAACCCTGGTACAGGCAAAACAGGAATTTTAGAAGGAAATGTTCTCATTAAGGAAAGAGAAATAACTCAAATGAGAGAAAGATGCTGTATTCCCAAAGGTTAATCAATGACCTGTAAGGAAGCTCTGACTAGAAGTCATATAGGTAAGATCCTATGGCTTGGAATAATAGTGTATACATAAACAATTTTATTCTTTTTTATCCTCCCAAGTATCTACATCTATAACTTTCTTTGTACCTTTGTTTTACAGCCTTTCATAACTTGCTCAAGCCATATACAAAACATTTTTTTAACCTTCTGCTCTTGTCCTGATCTGTCCATTTAATATCTCCATGCCTGTATCCTTCTCATTCTTTTCTCATGCTGTACATGCTAATTCCTTCTTGTCTGTCTCTTTTGTAAGATTCAGCTCTTAAACAATGACATTTGGAGAGTAATTAGGAATAGCAGAGGGAAAAGCTTACTTGTTTCCTCTGTAGAAGAGCCAGCTGAGGAAGATCAAGTTTGTCTCCACACCTTGAGACCCAAAAGTTTAGGATTTGTGTCCCCAGAGGGAAAACAGTTTTCCCCAGGGTTACTAATTTTGTAAAGGGAGTAACCCAAAAGGTGGCTAGGCTTTCAAGTTTATGAATGTCTCAAGAAATAGCCAATTTCCTGAGAATGTCTCAAGGACATTGGTCCCATTTATAGACTTTTTTGAAATTCCCTATTTAGACACCTTTTGAAAATGTTTTGTCATGAGAGGGAGCTTTTGCCTCTGACCTTTTGCTAGGCTGCAGGCCACAGGTGAGACTGGACCCTTTAGTAAGAAAGGAGTAAAGATTTAAATTCCCAGATTACCTGATGGAAAATTGTCTCCTGGCATCCCATGTATGCCCAGAATTATTGCCCTGTGTTAGAGTTGTTGGGGAGTCAGGGGCTGTGGTTCCTATGAGAGCTTGAAAATTTAGGAAGCTCAGCCTGCCTGAGTCCCCAAAGGAGGGAAAGATATCCCTGGTTGTGGGGTACATCAGAGGAGCAAACCCAGAAAGGGTGTGACCCCCAGCAGCTGGAGGCTGTGACTTCATTGAGTTTGAATCCCATCCCAGAATAGAAAGACCCATAATTCTCAGGAAAAAGGAGGCTTGTTAGGACCTGGGGAAGCAGGATCATCTCAGCCCCAAGCAACATTTGCACTGGCTGCTGAGGAGACAGTCCCATCTGTAGACTAAGAAAAAAGAGAAAAGCTTCCCTAAGTGACTGCCTGGGGATCCCGCAACAGGCAGGACAGTCCGAAAAAATGGCAGAAGCAAGGTTGTTGTTCAAGGAGTGCAAAACCATTTTGAAATGCTATGTGGAATTCGAGCACATTGTAGAAGTACAACAATGGAGGTTTCAGCGTGCAACAGAACCTCTAACAGGCCTAACAATCACTAATTCATGATATGTTTGAGACACGTGGTCTTGTGTGTGATGTGCACAAGAGAAGATCCAGGAGGCTTCACACAGGAACAAGTCCTGCTTCTTCTGCTATGGTCACCACTCTGAGCACCTCTCGTAACTGCAGAAGTCAACCGTAACTGCAGAAGTCAACCGTGACTTGTATTCATCTTTTGTTACCAGTATATATTATGTGTTACAATTTTAATATTTTTTCTTTTCTTAAAATGTGTATACATTTTTGTTACCCTCTATATATTCATGCTAAATAAGTTTTATACAAGTGTATAAATTACAACTGAATTCCTAGTACTAATGTTGAAGATTACCTGCTGGGTTCAGCACCTCTTACTAGTAGGCCAGATTCATGAGTGGGTGCTTTGGGAAGACTAAAATGGCTATGAGGAACCAGCCTGCACTTAGAGATGATGGTAGGTGGGCCACCTGGGAAAGGAAACCTGTGTGTTGACCATGTCAGAAAGATTAGATAAGAAGCTACTCTGAAAGATTGATACTTGCTAGATGATCTTTCAGGGGAGACAGAAACAAGAGGATGTTGAACAAAATAGCCCCCAAAATGAGTTCTGAAATATTAAATAGCTATACCTACCACTATTTTGAATTTCCAGAATATTTTATTTGTCTACCAATGTATGTCTAGGATGGCCTACAAACTTACAGAATGTATCTGAGATATTAACCAAGGGAAAAAGTTGGTAGGTTATGTCGTAACTGGTATGATCTAATACATATGCAATGCTGGGACAGCCACAGCCTAGACAGAACTAACGTTATCTTCAGATATTAGAATACTGTTTTTACCTTTGCCCTGGTATTGGACCGACCACAGAGTTTGGGGCTTGATTTTTCTGTCAGCATATTGATTTTTCTTTCCCTTGGGACCTTAACATTTTGCATGTTCCAAAAAAACAGTGATGCAATATCTCCGCGCTCTCAGAGGAGATGCACTTGCTAGTTTTTGGCTAGCCTGCCCTTCCATAACCTGTGACAGTGGCTTCTGTAAGCATGCTCTCCTGCACAACTCCTTTCTTTCTTCTCACTACATAACTACAAATTTGGGGCCAGGCATGGTGGCGCACATCTGTAATCCCAGCACTTGGGAGACTGAGGCAGGAGGATTGTGAGTTTAAGACCAACTTGGGGTACACAGCAAGACCTTCTCAAAAAAAGGAAGGAAAGAAATAAAGGAAAAAACAAAAACAATAGAAGAAAACAACAGAGTTGGAAATACTGGTCTTTGTTTTGTTCAGTTTTATTTCTGCTCTTTTTCCTCATCTCGTTTTGGTGGCATCCTGTAGGTGTCCAGAGCCCTCTTGGTATCTGCCTCCTTCCCAACCTCTAATAATAAGGGAAAACCTTTTCTTTGTAGTTCTAAACAAATGAAAATATTTCATTTGTGATACAATTATATTACTCTTTCCAAGATTATGTGTATTGCCAGACTTAACTTGCTTTATGTTGAAGGAATGTCAGGCATTAACAAGTTGATGGTGGATTGTATTTCCAGCCAGGATACTTTCCTCTTGTTCCTAAAATCACACAGACACAAAACTGTACTTAAGGTCAACCCTAAAAGCATACTTGGCTTCTTTTCTCTTTGGGTACCTGGAACGAGTAAGAAGAGACTTCTCTACTTCCTTCCCTTCATCCCAAGGAAAGCAGGACTCATAAGGCTCCTCCACCCATCCCTGGATTTTACCCTCCACCAAAGGTTCTCTGCCTCAGACACCGAGCACACCCCAACTTGAGAACTGTAAGAAAAATCCCAATGCCCAGCCAATTAAATCTGACTCTCTGAGATGGGACACAGGCATCAGTGTAGTTTAATCCAAGTATGCAATGGCAGTTGGAAACTACTGCCCTAAAGGCTTACTTTCATGCCTCTCAAAGCTTGTTCTTAAAGTTTTTGAGACTATAGCCATCAGGTTCCATAGGGAAAGAACATTGTATTGCTTTTCATGACAAACTATAATGCAACTACCCACTGACAGCTGTCATTTATTGATGTCAGGCACTCTGCTGTGTCTCCATATATGTTATCTTTATGTTTTTACTCCATCTTTACATATAGGATATTTGCTTTTCATACTTTATTTTACTATGTTTAACCATAATGATGAAATGGATCTTTTTACCATTTCACAGAGAGGATAGATGATGTGATCATAATCACGCTACCAATAAATGAGGGGAAGCAGTTGGTAATGGTATTGATTATATATTAGATCAAGAACAAAGAAGGAAAAAACTGTAAAAAAATTTTTAACTGTGTACTAATTACAATCAATTATACCAACAGTTTACCATTTCCACCTAATTACAATATAGCACAATAATGATTATGATTATAAATACCATTAAACAGATATCATATTAACTTGGGCAAATTTCTTTTGATTACAGAACAGTTTAAACCTATTATAAATAGGTACAGGATGAATAGCTAATAACCATAGCTAATATTTTATTGAGTATTTATTGTACACTAGGCATCACAGGGGCTGGGATTTGGCTCAGTGGGTAGAGCACTGTGCTGCAGTCTCTGAGGTCCCGAGTTCAATTCCCAGCACCACAAAAATGGGAGAAGGGCCTGGCAATCCACTCCCAATGCAATCCCGAAACAGTCAGCTATTGAAAACCCTATGAGGGTCGCTATGAGTCAGATACCGACTCGACGGCACCTAACAACAACAACAACAGGCATCACAGTAAGTACTTTACATTCATTTCATTTAACCTTAAAGAACCAAAACTGTGGGATCAGTACTATGATTATCACTAGAGAGGAAACTAAAGCTAGGAGAAGTTGAGTAGCTTAGCTGGTAAATGGCAGATCCAGACCTTCCATCCAGGGCTGTGAGATGCAGAGGTCTTACTCTTCAGCCCCTCACTATTCTCTCTCTTTGTATAAATGTGCTGCAAGTGAGTAGGCTGGTTCGTGTGTACTGAGCCCTTACCCCTCTTAGCAATACAGCCTGGTTCTCTGTTCAAAACTTTTCACATACTTGCTAGATGGGTAAAATTATTTTAAAAGTCTATAAGATTATGCTTCCTTCTCTATTATTAATAGTTTTAATTTTAAATTTGTATAATGGTGACCTCAGGAAATCTCACTATTATATAAGAACAATTCTAATGTATTTGTTCTTCTCTCCCTTCAATGACAAGTCCAACCTATCCTCCACTCATGTGAGGGAGCTGATTCAAAATTATAAGAAGGAAAAATCCTATTCAAAGGTCAGATCATAATAAAAGGGGGGAGATAAGAATGATGTCAATATAAATGGACTAGAAATCGCATGTAATTGTTCTAACAAGATAAAAACAAAGACCACTACAGGAAAAGTTTCTATCTTAAACAGAACTGGAACCCAAGGACATATAGAAAAATACTACTAAGTAAAAGATAGAGAAGACTTAGATGGGAAACTTAGA
>VMDO01043024.1:0-10165 GCA_007922755.1 Pedetes capensis
ATATCTTTGCTATTGTGAAAAGCGCTGCATTGAACATGGAGATGCAGGTGTCTCTATGGTATGATGACTCATCTCCCTTTGGGTAAATTCCCAATAGTGTTATAGCTGGGTCATATGGTAGTTCTATTTTTAGTTTTTTGAGGTACCTCCATATTGATTTCCATAGTGGTTGCACCAATTTACAGCTCCACCAGCAATGAAGCTCTCAATTCTTTAGCACTGAGGATCAACCATGAATTTCACATTGCATACCAGGAATGTACTTCATCCTTACCGTTTTTCTGTAAGGTAAACGCTACTACTTTCCCATCTTATAGGTATGGATTGTTGTTGTTGTTAGGTGCTGTTGAGTCGGTATCAGATTCATAGAGACCCTACGTACAACAGACAAAACGCTATTGTCAGTGCTTCTCTGCTATTCATAGGGTTTTCAATGGCGGATTGATTTTTTGGGAGTGGGTTGCCAGGTCCTTCTCCCAAGCCTGCAGCACCTGGTGTTCCCAGGTGGTCGCCCATCCAAGTACTAACTAGGCCCGACCCTGCTTAGCTTCCGAGATCTGACGGGATCAGTCGTCACATGGCTATGGCTGCAGGCCATAAATATGGATAGCAAATAACAACAACAACAACAACAACAACAACAAGTAGTGGTAGTAGTAGTAGTAGTAGTATAGTAGTAGTAGTAGTAGTAGTAGTAGTAGTAGTAGTAGTAGTAGTAGTTACCATGATCACGTAGCTGGTGAGTGGCAGCTGGGGTCTTCAGGGAAGGTTTCATGCTA
This sequence comes from Pedetes capensis, assembly GCA_007922755.1. Taxonomy (NCBI): domain Eukaryota; kingdom Metazoa; phylum Chordata; class Mammalia; order Rodentia; family Pedetidae; genus Pedetes; species Pedetes capensis. The sequence continues at coordinate 780 of VMDO01043024.1, forward strand.
TAGACCAAGTAAATGTCCTTGCTCAGAATAATAGTCAACAAGAACGTTTTATTATGTTTCATAATGAGGAGTTTGGATTTTTGTCATATAGATAAGAGAATTATTGAAGGCTTTCTTTTTCTTCCATAAAATCAGATAGAGTTCCATAAGGATAGAAACTGTGTTATATTGCTATTTATACTCCAACTGCCCAGCCCAGCACCTGACACCTAACAAGTGCTCAGTAAGTGTACGAATACCAGAATCCACCACTGCATATGTTTGGATACAGCAGGTCAAGCAAAATTCCCAGGAAGATAACTACATATAATACATTTCCGACATAATATAGTTAAGGCCATAGCATAGATATAATGGCCTTGCCTACAATCACTGTGGGAATGGTTTCCACTATAACAATTGTAATTCTTGGGCATACTTAAAATCAGGATAATTGTGCATTTTGAGCACTAAAACAGGAGTTCTGATAATTCCACTCAGCTTTTATCCTCTCACCCCTTTTCTCTTATTATTTAAGGCTTTTAGTGACATGATCAAGCCTGTGTTTTAAGAAAGCTCTCTTGTGGGGGAAGTAGAGGACTGATTGCAGTGGGAAGGCAATGGGAGGCAGGTGCTTCACGCAGGGGAGTGGGGCACAGTGGAGGCCTGAAGGAGCGATGTTGATGAGAGAGGAAAGGGGGAAGAGATTAGAGAAAGACTGAAGAGGTTGAGTTTAGTTATAGCTATCGAGAAATATTGGAAAATGGTGGGATGCATTTTAAGAGGGTTTGGGAACTGCCATCAGTGTCTTAGAAATTTTCAGTACTGTACAAACTGAAATAGGGGAAACAAGAGTCAATCCTTTTTGGCAGAGAATGGAGGTATAAATAATGATTTGGGTTGGGAGCATCCTCAAATTGAGATCTCAAGCAGACACTTGAAATTGTTATCGCCCTCTTCCTAGTTGCAAGGACTCATAACCATTTGAGGGAATCGTGGTCTACAATGTTTAAATGTCCTACAGGCATATGTACTGCATAAGCTGGTGCTCTGGGGGATAGTGTTTCAGGGCTGGGGTGTCTTTGTTTTATTTCTGTTTGTGTTTGGTGGAAGGCAGAAGTGGAGCCTGTTTGTGGGGCAGACTTGGAGAGAGAGCGAGCTGCATTGCCCTTTTAGGAAACACTGCATGCCTGCACCTCTCTTTGCTCTCTGAGGCAAGCTAGCTAGTGGTGAGCAGTGATTTCCAAGAATGATAATGCACTTAAATACTTAAGTACGTGGTAAGTAAGATTCTATATGAGCAATCACTTGAAGAAGCAAATAAGATTCCGAGGGGAGCATTAATCATCTCTGTGTCTAATGGGTCTTCCCCAAGGCCACATTGACACGAGTGTGGAATTTTAAATAGACTTTATTTTTGTAGAGTTACAAATGGATAAGAATACATTTTATTTCTGTAAAAAGTAGTTTTTTCTGGTAACTTTTTTCTTTTTCTTTTTGTATTTTTTCTTTTTTTGAGACAGGGTCTCACTATATAGCTCAGGCTCATCTCAAACTTATGATTCTCCTGCCTCCGCCCCCCAAGTGCTGGGATTACAGCATGTGCAATGATGCCCTGCTTTCCTGCTAACTCTTTCTAAAGATGAGCTTGGAAGCAAAGGTCTTTGGGCTCTTCCTGATAGATAAATGAATTTTCTTGAATTCACCAACACTTACTGGAGCAATAATGGAGCTCAGCTTGGCCCAAAGGTTTTCAAGTCTTAACCCAAAAGGCTCTTGCCATCCACATGCTTCTTCCTGAAAGCTTACTTGTATATCTGTTGATAACACTTTGCTTACCAAAGTCGACTTCACCCAGCATATCATATCTTCTAATTGAATGAATTATAAAGTCTGATTTCTTTTTTTAGTATTTGCGGCTGTTTCATTTTCTTTGATATAAGGACTGAAAACATATTGGCAGATGTTAAGAGTTACCTTTGTTTCATCTCCTGAAATGTAGCTTACTTCAAAAATTGAGAGGCTGTAATACACTCATGCCTTTCTGACGAGAAATCCACCAGGGAGACCATTTCCTCCTTTCCCTTCAATGACAGAAACATGGAGAATAGTTAATAAAAGTTGGCAGCGTTGAAATTTTGAAAATGACTTGAAAGGAGAATTTGCATGGGATACCGCCACCCAAACTCACTCCAGGTGTGGGCACTTTCCCTGGCTCCCTGACCAGAAGAGGAGGGTCATGGGGTTCTGCTGTGATTCTTAGGAGACATCTGGAAAAGGGGGTGTCACTGCTTCATTAGAGGGCATCTTCTGATCCAGAGAGGAATATTGCTTACTATATTGTTCCCAATTCCTAAATTTGAACATTAAGCAAGATTAAGTATCCTAACCAGATTTCCAGGACTCAGTGAGATATCTAGTTTATGTGCGGCAAAGCAGCCACATTTTTATTACCATGACCTCTCCTTTCCTCCTCTGTAATATGACTAGGGAAGGAATGAGGCAAAGCCCTAGAAACCATCTATGTGGGAAAATACATTTCAGAGATAATTTTGTGTTCTGATGCACTTTTATATTTCAAAAGGAAAATCCACCAGAGACAAATTCATCTGAAAAGTTGGCATGTGAATCCTATCTGGGAAGCCCTAGGGAACATTTCTTTAGGTTGTCCTCCTAACTCCCTTTGAAAAGCCTGAGAATACTGAAATAGCACTCAGAGAAAACAGACATTTTTTCATGGGCACTATAACCTTTGCAATACTAAAAAAAAATTACCTACTAGTTTTAAATTTATGCCAAATCTGTGTCCAAATGAATAATCCATCCTACTTGAGAACAAATGATGATGATGATGGTAATGATTATGCTAATCATCATCATCATCAGCATCATCATAATAGCTGCCATTACTAAGCAATTACTATGTATAAGGCACTATATTAAGCTCTTTGCATGCATTTTTCTTATTTATCCTCCTAACAATACTGAGGAGTAGGTATATAATTATCCCTGTTGCAGAGATGAGAAAGTGAGGCTCAGGAAGGTTTAAGTAATGTGCTCAAGTTCCCACAACAAGTTAGTGGCAGATTTGAGATTGAAAACTGCGTCAATCTGGGCTGGAGGTGTAGCTCAATGGTAGAGCATGCTCTTCACACGCTTGGGGCCCTAAATTCAATCCCTAGCACCCAAATAAAAACAAAACAAAACCTGCTGAATCTGATTCCAAGACACATGTAGTTAACCACTAGATTACAGTCCCCATATAGTACATATAGATGTGCCAGTGCCACAAAGACAATTTACTCAGATTACATAAACAGTTGCTGAGTGGCTATTATATGCCAGAAACTCAAGTAGGTTACATGAAAAGAGCTCTGACTCTCTCCTCCTTTTCTCGATCTCAATTGGTAAAAAAAAATCATAAAAGATATTTTTATTTTTATGTAAATGAACCACTCATCAAGTTTGAAAACTTAATCCTTTTGTCTAAGTAATAGGACATCTTGGAATATCAGGAGAGTCAATAAGTTTATACAGAGCAGTGTTCCTCCAACTCCACGTGCATCAGAGTCTCCTGGAAGGCCTGTGAAAACACGGGGTGAAGGGCTCTAACTCCACTGTTCTGATTCAGTTGATCTGGGTGGGTCCAACAATTTATCTTTCCTTCATGTCATTTGGGGCTGGGATTTAGCTCAGTTGGTAGAGCACCGCTCTGCAGTCTCTGAGGTCCCGAATTCGATTCCCAGCACCGCAAAAATGGGAGAAGGACATGGCAATCCACTCCCAAGGCAATCCCAAAAGAATCAGCCATTGAAAACCCCATAAGGGTCGCTATGAGGCGGACACGACTCGACGGCACCTAACAACAACAACAACATCATATCATTTACACGAAAGTGGATGGAACTAGAGGTCATTATGCTGAGCAAAGTGAACCAGATACAGAAAGACAAGTATCACATGGTTTCCTCATATGTGGAAAGTGACTTGAAAGCAGTAGACGGACTACTAGGGAAAGTTAAGTAAGAGAGGATGGGTGTTAGTTGGGAGGGTAGATATAATTAAAGCATGGTATATGCGTGCATGAAAATGTCACTATGAAACCCATTCACATGTACAGTTAATATGCGTTAATAATAATAAAACATTAAAAATAGGCAAAAAGTTGATTTTACAGAATTTGAGAGTAGAATGTTGGTTACCAGTGGCTGAGGAGAGGGGATGGGGAAAAGGGTATCAGTGGGCACTAAGCTACAGTTAGGTAGGACTAGGAATATCTGGCATGCTATTGCACAGTTGAGCTGGAGTTTAGCTCAGTTGGTAGAGTACTGCTCTACAGTATCTGAGGTCTTTGATTTAATCCTCAGAACTCCAAAAAATGAGAGAAGTATATGGCAGCCCACTCCTGAAGCAATCTCGAAACAATCAGTCATTGAAAACTCTATTACTAGCAGAGAAACACATAGTGCCAGGCATGGCACAGTGTCAGGGAGTGTTTCGTTGTATTGTACATAGGGTTGAAGCTCAATAGGCACCTATCAACAACAATTGCACAGTAGGGTGACTAAAGAAAACAATCCTGTACTGTATATTCAAAAAGTTGGAAGAAAGAATTTTGAATATTTTCACCATAAAGAAATGATAAATGTTTCAAGAGATAGAGAAGTTTATCCTGATTTAAACCTACCTCAGTGTATACATGCATTGAAACATCACACACTATTCTATTAATATGTACAATTTTTATGTATCAGTTAAAATTTAACTTGGTAAAAAGAAGAAAAATTAATTTGTAGCAAACTCCCACGTGAGGCTGAAGCTGCTGGTCAGAGAAGAACCGTTTGAGATCCACTGACCTAGTCATGTGAAAGCTAATGTAAAAAATGTATCGGTGAGAATCAACTAGTCAGTGGCCTTGTGCTAGGTTCTAGGCCAGGTTCTATTGCTGGTTAGCAATGTGATCCTTGGGAAATTCCTTCCCTCTATATGGGCCTGGCTGTTTCTTCTGTAACACAATGAAGTTGGATTAGATGATCACTTAAGTTTTTTTTTTTCTCAGTTCTGGCATCCTGAGAGGAAGAATACAGTTTATTTGAAATTCAAACACAAGTCCTTTAGGGCCTACAGACCTAATTCTATTCATGTTGTTGTTGTTGTTAGGTATCCGACTCATAGCGACCCTGTGTACAACAGGGGAAACACTATTGAAAGTGCTTCTCTGCTGTGCATAGGGTTTTCAATGGCAGATTGATTTTTGGGAGGGGGTTGCCAGGTCCTTCTCCCAAACCTACAGCTTCTGGTGTTCCCAGGCGGTCTCCCATCCAGGTACTAACCAGGCCCGACTCTGCTTAGCTTCCAAGATCTGATGGGATCGGATGCCACAGGGCTACCGCTGCAGGCTAATTCTATTCATAGTGACAGCAAAATATCATGTGACTGTATATTATATAGCTAGGGTGACTCTAAAATATATCATTTTCATTCAGCTTTTCAACATGTTTATTGAGAACCTACTATATGGTAGGTGCTGTACTAGGTACTGAGATCTACTGGTGAATAGTATGATATGATTCTTATTCTTATAGATGAAAGTAAAAAAAAACAATTGCTAACAGAATTTCTAATATATTTTCCTACCTAAATAGAGCATGTTACATACTCTTGATTTCATGATTAAGCAGCTACCTCAGCTAGCTGTATTAATGTTAGGTGCCATCAAGTCAGGTCCAGCTCACAGAGAGACCCTAGGTACAGCAGAAAAAATTACTCCCCGACTCTGTACCATGCTGGCACTATGTCAGTGCTTCTCTGCTCTTCATAGGGTATTCAGTGGCAGATTGTTTCGAGAGTGGACTGCCAGGTCCTCCCATCTTTTTGTGGTGCTAGAAATTGAACCAGGGCCTCAGAGCATGCAGAGCATCACTCCACCAACTGAGCTAAACCCCAGACCTAGCAACTAGCTGTATAAATCTTAAATGTGTGTGATTGATGGCATCCAAGATTTATATCAAAACAAATGTATGTGAAGACAGTGAATTGTAAAGCAAAGAGCTTCTTGAGACTACGGCAGTGTACATGTGGAAAGAAGCAAGCTGCAAATGCAGTCCTATAATCTTGTTTTAGGATTTTCAACTTATTTGTCTTTGTTTTCCATATTTAATGCCTTTCCCTAAACTAACTTGTTTTATACAAGCTCTTATATAATGTGCATTCTATCTTCTATATTATAGCCTTAAGAAATAAGATCAGTTTAAAAATCTAACTGAAAATCCTTATACTTAAAAGTATAGCAATACATGCCAAAAATGTTTTATTTTCTGTGTAGATTTTCTTCCCCCACCCACGGACACATACACCCAAATGGACAACAAGAACGAAGGGTACATTTGTCATATGATGTTATTTACAGTAGTAGTATAGTGGAAGGTAAACTGGTGTCATAGTCAGGAAAGGTTCAATACTGAGCTCTACCACCAACAGTGACCTTGGGCATGATATTTGTCCTTTTGTGGCCTTGATTTACTTATCTGAAAATGAAAACTTTGCTTAAGATGTTTCAGAATATCTTTCTCTTTCATTTGGAATAGTTTAAGTCAGGTGCTAACAACACATAAGAGGAAAATACTGTATTTCTACTTCCTCTTTAATAAAGAAGTATTTATTATATTAAATTCAGCATATGATTGTGAATGTTGAAATCCTACACCATGAGAATTTCTAATTTACTTTTTTAATCTAATATTACTCCACTGGTTTGCAAAGCAAACTGGATACATCAAACAGTTCCTTTTAGATGGTAATTTTACAAAGAGATGCATAAACACAGTGGGCCCAGCAAACCCTCTACTGAAAGAGCCATGGGGTGGTTTAGCTAATGCCTGGCTGTAAGGTTTCCTTTCACATGTGTGCCTACCGCCCAACTGGCTATAATAAAGAAAGAACCATGGTGGTGATTCTTCCTGCACCCGGACTTGCCAGTTTCTGTGATTAGTATCTATGGTTTGAGTTCAACTGTGCTGGTGTTAGAAACTTCAAAGCAAATGCAAAGCCCAGTATTTAGGGGAATATATTTTAAAGGAATACTCACTACCAATTAGCCTAGGCGGTAATGAAAATCATCATATATTTTCAATGATGAAAGATCCCAGTAGGAGGGCTCCTAATGGATGACAGGTGCCAGAGTGAGAGACATCCAGCCGGAGGAGGGCGAAGCTTGTTTCTCAGTCAGCTGAAGAGAATACAACATGCCCTTTAAGCTGGACTCAGAATGCAGTGCAGCCCACAGTTTCTTGTATTTCATTCAGAACATTGCTGCTTAGAGTCAAGTCACCTGAACCTTCTAGGAAGAGCCAACCAATTACCATGAGTTCACTGTACTTCTTGGTGTCTTGACATATTTACTGGTGGCATAAAGCAAACCACTAAGTGCTGACACTTGAGGTTTTGGGGATTCCTGTATATGACCTCCAAAAAACCACTGCACTTAATGCTGATAGGAGATGCCTCGAACTAAGGTGTGACTGCCATGGAGCAGGGGTGCATGTTTTCTTCATAACCATCCTGATTACTTAGAGTGGTGTCTGTGAAACAATGGTTTTTAACAAATTTTTATTTATTTAATGAAAAAGTGAATGTTATAAAAATAATTCTTTACCTAGCTCTCTCTTCTCTTTTTTCTCTTTTTCTTCCATTACAGTTATTCCAAAAAGTTCAACCATCTTTATTGTTGTGATCCATTCTTATCTGCCCCATTAGTGCAAGCTTTATTCAGTGTTTTTATTGGTATTACACGTTATTGAACTTACTAATGAAATGCAACATATATGGACAAAGGTGAAAAAAAATCATATCCTGTTATGAAATTCCAAAAACTGTACATCTAATTAATGTGCAAATCAAAAAATACAACATGAACAACACCTAGAAGACTCCCATAGTTATTCCCCTTCCCAAAGCCAATCATTACTTGACTCTGAACACCATAGATTAGTTTACCTATATACAAATGGAATAGTGTAGCATGTCTTTTTTGATTATGGTTTCCTTTGCTTGATGTTGTGTTTGTTAAACTCATGCATATTTTTGGGTGCAGCTGTGCATCATTCATCCTCATTGAGGTATAATATGTGAATATATTGCCACTTATTTGTCCTTTTTACTGTTGATAGGCACTTGCATTATTTCCATTTGGGGAAATTATGAACAAGGCTGCCATGAATATGGTCATAACTGTCTTTTGGTACATTTATGTATGTATTTGTTTTAAGTATGCAGCTGGATTTGCTCCGTTTTTAATAGTGTGTGTCTAACCTGTTCTTCCTTTGCATTACTTTTCCACTAGGTTTCCCTCCATGTTAGGGAGGATTAGTCTTACCAGTTACCGTAAATGCAACACAGCTCTTATAATGGGAATTGAAGACTCTGAAATTTGATCAGACTGAAAAGGTCTGGCTCTTTCTTGCTATATGGCTTATATGCCTGCCATTAACACCCATCCCTAAGGTTTCTCTAGGAGTCAGGTATTTATGCAACCAGAATCCCCTTGGTTATTTGCAAGCATCAATGGTTGAATGCCACATTTTCATCAGTTAAAATATTTGGTTACCTAGGTGACAATATGTGAACTAGTCTGAATCAACTCATCACCATTACTGAAATATAGTTCAGAACAAAGTCTTGAAAAATATGGATAATGAGCAGAATAGTTTTGAATGGGACTGCCAGGGAAGAGGGTGATGGGCGTCTGAAGGGCTGGGAGACACCATGGGATCTGGGAAGGCAAGAGTGAAATGGACTTCAAGATGGGAAGGAAAGTGCCACTAGGCGCTGTGGAGGAAGACAGAGATCCACAGACTTTGTTGACTTTCTAACTTTGTCCAGGGCTCATGCTTATTCCAGGCTGCCCTCTGTTCACAATGACCTACCTGATGAGATCATACAGAGGTCAAATAAAATTTTGTGATAACACCCCTTCACACAACAGAAAGAAAAATCAGACCTTGAAAAACTAAGAATAGAACTGTCTTATGCCCCAGCCATACCACTCCTAGGAATATACCCAAAGGAAGATAAGTAATCATACCACAGGGACACTTGCACTTTCATATGTAATGTAGCGCTCTTCACAATCACAAGGGTAAGGAATCAACAAAGATGTCCATCAACAGAGGAATGGATAAAAATACTGTGATATATATATGTATATATATATATATATACATATATATGTATGTATATGTATATATATATACACACACACACACACACAATGGAATATTAGTCAGCACTAAAGAGGAATGAAATTATGTCATTGGCAGTAAAATAAATGGAACTGGAGAACATCATCTTAAGTGAGTGAATCCAGTCCCGCAAAGAGAAATACCATATGTTCTCACTCATATGTGGGA
>VMDO01043025.1:0-10158 GCA_007922755.1 Pedetes capensis
CCTCCAAGTAGATAATGACACTGGATCAGGACATTCTAGGATGAGGAGACTGGCCTAACAGGGACAAGACAATGCTAAGATAAATAGCTGGGAATAAGAGTGATATGCATGAAGACAGTGGCAAGATGAGTTAATAAGCAAAGATTAACTGTGGGGTACAAGTCAGGCTGGTGAGAACTCCATTTAAGTCATTCTAGAAATATAATATTATGCTCCTTAAAATCTTATGAAAGATTAAGCTCTTCACTAATGGAAAGAAGCTTCTGGTTCTTTGAAGTGGCAAATCTCCTATTGAAATGTACCCCCTCGATTTATAAAATCTTAGAAAGAAATGACTAGATCTACTTAGATTTGCACATGTGCTCTATATATTACAAGTCTGCCTATGCAGGTATTAAGATAATTCATCCTGCACACAGACTGGTAACCTCATTTTTGAAGTTGGAATGCATGTTAGTTCATGTGATTTCACTATCCTACCATGTTTAAATTACTTCTTTATGTAATTAATTGATATTTACTTTTTTGTTTATTCTGTGACTATACCGGCACTTATATTTTCATATGTCTTTGTGGCAATATCAATGGATAGATTAATCTACTGATTGATTAATTTTCTGAGACCTTCCCCACTATAATCACCAGGTAGTTGAAAACATTATTGGGAATTGTATGACCTGAATTACAAGTCATGTTATCTAGCTGGGCACAGGTGCAGTGGCACATGCCTGTCAACCAAGCAACTTGGGAGGCAGAGGCAAAAACATCACAAGTTCGAGGCCACAAGTTCTCGAACATCACAAGTTTGAGAAGCAGTCTGCATAACTTAGGGAGAATCTAATTCAAAATAAAGAATAAAAAATGGGCTAGAGTTACAGCTAGTAGATAACTAGCAAAGAACATGTGAGGCCCTGGGTATTCAACCCCAAAGTATGAAGAAAAAATTATGCCCTGTGAAATTTCCATAATCACATTAGTATCCCTTTAAATAAATCCTAGGGAATTAAGTAAATAGCATTTGCTTTTGATGTGTCAAGAGGACAATTTTCATTTAAGATTTTAATTGCATTGTGTACATGGGAAGAATTGATCTTAATCACAGTAATGATCAGGGAAGGATGAAGGAAAATAGCCATAGATTTAGAGAAAAGTAAGGAAGTTTTTAAATTTAATCTAATCATAGGCAAAATTTAAAATGTGAATATACAATGATATTTGATGTCTGGAGTCAAACCATCAGAAATCCACATCTGTTAGAGAATGTGGACCCTATCTACTTCATACTGCCGTGGTCTTCTCTAAAGATGTATTCTACGTGCTCAAATTTCTTTGTTTGAATCCAGTGTCTCATACAAGGTAGGCAAGTGATTCACCCCACTGAGCTGTTCTCCTGGCCAATTTTTAATTTTCTTTTATTATGGGACAGGTATCCCTAAGTTGTGCAGGCTGCCTCTGGCCTCAAACTTGTGATCTTTCTGCCTGAGCCTCCTGAGACTCTGGGATTACAGGCTTGTTTCACTATACCTGTCTACTTGCTTACTTTTGAAACCATAGGTATTTGTAATGAATTTGATAACATGTACTAACCAGGGAGTAAAGGAGACCTGGTTTTACCTTACAACCCAAGGCCACAAAAATATGTGGAGACCTACTAGTGAATCTTCCTCTACCCTATGTTGTATATTAAATTCACCTTTCCTTGTGTGAGGGTGTGTATACATGTAGAACCCAGTAAGACAAAATCTTGGACAACCTCAATCTTTTCTCCATTTATCATGAAGTTGTGTACTGACCTAGTTGTAAAGGTTTTTGTTTTCTTGATGTGGAGGTACAATCCTTACTGAGGGATGTGTTCTTTGATTTCAACACTAAGTATTTCAAATCCTCTTCACTTTCAGCAAGAAAAGTTGTGTCATCTGCATAGTGCAGGTTGTTAATGAGTCTTCCTCCAATCATGATGCCACATTCTTCTTCATAAAATCCAGTTTCTCGGGTCATTTGCTCAACATGGTGATTGAAAGGGTATGTTGAAAGGAGACGGCTCTGATGCACACCTTTCTTGACTTTAAACCAAGTGGTGTTTCCTTGTTTTGTTCAAACAACTGCCTCTTGGCCATGTACAGATTCCCCATGAGTACAATTAAGTGCTTCAGTAATCTCATTCTTCACAATGTTGTCCATAATTTTTTTTGTGATTACCAAAATCAAATGCCTTTGCATAGCCAATAAAACATAGATAGACATCTTTTTGGTATTCTGTGTTTTTTGCCATTATCCATCTGACATCAGCAATGATGTTCCTGGTTCCATACCCTCTTCTGAAGGACTTGGTTTTCTGGCAGTTCCCTGTCGATTCACTGCTACAGTTGCTTTTGAATAATAGTTAGCAAAATTTTACTTGTGTATGATATTAATGGTTTTGCTGAATAATTTCCATATTCAGTGGATCCTATTTCTTGAGAATAGGCACAAATATGGATCTCTTTCAGTCAGTTGGCCAAGTAGCTATCTTCGAATTCTCTTGGCATTGACAAGTGAGCACCTCTGGTGTTGAATCTGTTTGTTGAAGCTTCACATTTGATATTCCATCAATTCCTAGAGCCTTGTGTTTTATAAATGCCTTCAAGGAAGCTTCCATAACTTCCTTCAGTATCATAGATTCCTGATTACACGCAACCTCTTGAAATGGTTGATCACCCAACCATTCTTTTTGGTATGATTGTGTATTCCTTCCATCTTCTGTTGATATTTCCTGTGTCATTTAATATTTTTCCCTGTAGAATCTTTCACTATTACCACTCAAGTCTTGAATTTTTTCTTCAAGTCTTTAAGCTTGAGAAAGAGTGTGTTCTTCCCTTTTCTTTTTCTTTCTTCAGCTCTTTGAACATGTCATTATAATACTTGATTTTGTCTTCACCAGCTGTCCTTTGAAGTGTTCCGTTTAGTTCTTTAACTTTGTTATGTCTTCCTTTTATTTTACTTGCTCAGGACATTCAAAGGCAAATTTTAGGGTCTCTTTTGGCATGTAATTTGGTCTTTTATTTTTTCCCTTTCTTTTAAATAACCTTTCTGCTTTCCTCATGAATAATGTCTTTGTTCTTATCTACAACTCCTCTGGTGTTTTATCATTAGCAACTAATGCATCAAATCTGTTCTTGAGGTAGTCTCTGAATTCAGGTGGGTCACACTTTGCTCTTATATACTTGTTCTGATTTTCTTCAGTTTTAGTTTGAACCTGCATATGAGCAGCTGGTGGTCTGATCCACAATCAGCAACTGCTCTTTTTCTGACTGCTGATATTGAGCTTGCCCTTCAGCTCTTTCCACAAATGTAGTCAGTTTGGTTCCTGTATGTTCCATCTGGTGACTTCTATGTGAACAGTTACCATGTATGTTGGTGAAGAAATGTATTTGCAATGAAAAAGTAGTTGGTCTGACAAAAATTCTATCATCATTTCTGTCACCAAGGTGGTATTTTTCAACTACTGAGCATTCCACTAACCAGTAATTATCAGTACATCCTGATTGCATGTTCAATCAATTTCAGACTGCAGAAGTTGGTAAAAATCTTCCCTATCTTCATTTGTGGCCTTAGTAGTGAGTGTGTAAATTTGAATAACAGTCATATTAACTGGATTTCCTGGTTGACATATAGATATCATCCTAAATTTGAGAGCATTATACTTCAGGATAGATCCTGAGATGTCTTTTTTGATGATGAATGCAACCCCATTTCTCTTTAAGTTGTCATTCCCAGCATAGTAGACCATATGATTTTCTGATTATTCATTTTAGCTTACTGATGCCTAGAATGTCCATGTTTATGTGCTCCATTTCACTTTTAACAATTTCTCATTTTCTTAGGTTCACACTACCTACATTCCACATTCCAATTATTAATGTTTGTTTACAGTTGTTCCTTCTCATTTTGAGTTGTTCCACATTAGCAAGTGGGGGTCCCAGGGGTTTTACTCCATTCTTGCCCTGTGTCAACCGATCCTGTTAGATCTCAGAAGCTAAGCAGGGTCGGGCCTGGTTAGTACCTGGATGGGAGAACGCCTGGGAACACCAGAAGCTGTAGGCTTGGGAGAAGGAGCTGGCAACCCCCTCCCAAAAATCAATCCACCATTGAAAACCCTATGAACAGCAGAGAAGCATTGGCAATAGTGTTTTATCTATTGTACGCAGGGTCGCTATGAGTCAGATACCGACTCTATGGCACCTAACAACAACAAAATGTCATTCAGGTTGACTTTGCTTTGAGGAGGCAATTCTTCCCCAGTTGTCTTTTGTGTGCCTTCCTATCTGGGGGGCTCTTTTCTGGCACTATATCTGACAGGGTTTCCCTGCTATGCATAGAGTATTCAATGGCGAATTTTTTTAGGAGTAGGTTAACCATGTCCTTATCCTTAGTCTGTCTTAGTTGGGAAGCTCAGTTGAAACCTGTCCACCATGTGTGACACTGCTGATATTTGAAATACCTGTGGCGTAGCTTTCATCATCATGTTGTTGTTGTTAGGTGCCATATAGTGTCTGACTCAGCAACTCTATGTACAACAGGTGAAACAGCATTTTTAGTGTTTCTTTGCTATTCATAGGGTTTTCAATGGCTGATTGTTTTTTGGGAGTAGGTTGCCAGGTCCTTCTCCCAAGCCTACAGCACCTGGTATTCCCAGGTAGGCTCCCATCAAAATACTAACCAGGCCCAACACTGCTTATCTTCTGAGATCTGACAGGATTGGAAGCTGTAGTGGTATGGCAGCAGGCTTCAGCACCATAGCAACATGCAAACCCACACAGTACTATATGCCATAAATAATACAAACATGATATTTTTCTGAGTATGAAATTATTTTGGGGTGTTTAAAAGAATATAGTTATAAATCTCAAGTAATAATTATCATTTGTGTGAAAGTACTGTGCATGTACATGTATAATTATGTTTGTGTGTATGCATATGCAGTAACTCTTATGATAGTACACAAACAGTAAAGAAATGTGCAGGTTTCAGGCATTCAAAAATTATAAGATACATGTTCTGCTTCTTTATCCCCATTCTCCCTAGTCTGGTTTATGATGCCATTCCTTCTCATAAAATTGCTTTGAAAATATCACTACTGAGCTCCTTTTTTGACATCTCTAATAAATTATTCTTAGTCCTTTACTTTCTCACCTCTTCCTTCAGCTCTTATTGTACTTAGATACATTCTCCTCCTCCCCCTCTTCCTCCCTCTCCTCATCCTACTCCTCTTCCTCCTCTTCTTCCTTCTTCTTTTGCTGTACTGGTGGTTGAACCCAGGGCTTCATGCATGCTTTGCAAGCACTCTACCCCAAGCTACACCCCAATCCCATTTTTTACTTCTTATTTTTTGAGACAAGGTCTTATTAAGGTACACAGTCTGCCTCTGGCCTAGAACTCTTGATCCTCCTCCCTTTGCCCCTGGAATTGCTGGCATTACAGGCCTGCCCCACCATGCCTGGCACACTCCCTTCTTCTTGAAGTACTCTTCCTCACTTGTTCTTTGACATTGCATTTGTTGGTTTACATTTTTATTTCTGCTTCTAATTTTCAATTGACTTTGTGGGCTGCAATTTCTCTGTTTTTACTGTTTAAGTGGGAATTTTTTTCTTACTTGGGATATTCCATTGGCCATATTTTTTTTCTCAATTTTTGGAGATAAATTGTGCCATGATCGCCCACAGCTATTTCCTTGATATATATTTCATTTCTGACCTCTAAACATGTATACAAATTGCTTATGGGGACATTTCCTTTGGAGCGTTTCAAAGATACTTTCATGTATTTCAAATGAAATTCATCATTTCCCCTACCTTGCAACTCTTGTTCTGCCTATGTTTTCTATTTCAGTAAATGGCACAAGGCTCTGCTAAATTTTGTTAAATTCCAGTGGGGAGGCATTTTTGACCATTTTTTTCATGCTTGATTTCTACAGCATCCAGTTTCTATTGCTATCATACCAGTTTTTACATGTTTCATCAATTCTCACTGCTAATGCGTTAGTTTAGTTCATCATTATCACCCATTTTGATCACTTGCAATAATTTTTGAAATCAACTAATTTTATTAAGATGTAATTTGCATCTGGTAAAACACAGATCTTAAGCACACTCTTCTCATAATTTTGACAAATGTATCTACCTGTGTAATACTTCAGCCAAAGTATGAAATATCTCCATTACTCCAGAAAATTTCCTCTTACTCTTTTACAGTTGGTCTTCATAACTTTGCCCAAAGGCAACCTCTTTTCTGATTTCTGTCTGTGTAGATGAGTCCTACTGTCCCTGAAATTTACATAAATGTAATTAAACAGTATGTACTCTGTCATTTTTTTACTCAAAATAGTATCTTTGAGATCCATCTGTGTTGTTGAATTTATCTGTAATTCTAATTGTGAAACAGCATTCCACTCTAAGAAGGACACTACAGTTGTTTTTTACCCATTTTTTGGTGATAATTTTTTGAGTTGTTTCCACCTTTTAATTATGAATTAAACTGTTATGAATATTCTTATAAAAGTCTTCTTGTGCACATATGTTTTTCATCCATCTGGGTAGATATTTAGGAGTGAAATTGCTTGATTATCAGGTGGGTCTGTATTCAAATTTATGTTGTTGTTGTTGTTGTTAGGTGCTGTCAAGTCGGTATCCGACTCATAGCGACCCTCTGTACAACAGGGGAAACACTATTGTCAGTGCTTCTCTGCTTTCTTAGGATTTTCAATGGCAGATTGACTTTTGGGAGGGGCTTGCCAGGTCCTTCTCCCAAGCCTACAGCTGCTGTTGTTCCCACGCGGTCTCCCATCCAGGTACTAACCAGTCCCGACCCTGCTTAGCTTCCAAGATCTGACGGGATCGGATGCCACAGGGCTATGGCTGCAGGCTCAAATTTATGAGACATTATCAAACATTTTTCCATATTTGTTGAACTGTCGGGGTTTTAGCTCTAGCCCGGCTAAAGTTAGGGCCAAACCCTCAACATAACAACGTGGCCGATGCCGAGAAAGAAGGACCTCGGGAGACCTTCAGATGGTTGGAGAAGGGTAGGTAAGGTTTATTGGGGTGCTCCCCTGATGGAGAGCAAGGAACAAGCAGCCCCTATAGAGCAAGTGCTGGCTCTAGGCCTGCAGCATGGAATGCTGCAGGCTAAATGCTGGTACAGCTCAGCCTTAAAGGCACAGCCACAGCCGCTGATGTTCAGTTGAGGTCCGATGGTCTTGACTCTCGCGGCTCGCCTTCTTTACCCACCTCCTTCCCAAGGATGGGAGGAGTTGGGAGGCTCTTTGTGGCTTGCTAGATGCCTTTGGCTCTTCGGGGCCCCTGGGCTTGAACTCGCTGGCTTGCTAGATGGTCTTGCTGGAGTAGGGAGCGCTGGTCCAGATGATGAGGTTCAGGAGACGGTCAGAGAGGTCAGGATCAAAGGATAAGGATGGGGTCCAGGAGCCCTGCTTTTATAGGGTCCTGGAGGGGTCACATGGTGGGGTTCAGCCAATCAGTGCACACAGCTGGCAGGTACAGTGGGCAAACGAACATAACTGCCAAGTGGAGACAATTATTACCTGCACGGTGGTGAGGGGAGCCAATCAAAATTAAGGTGGTTAAGTCTGGTCAAGCTGGCCGAGGGCCATCTTTGCTCACTCGATGGGAGGGGCTGTTTTGAGTGAGTGAGATAGGCCCTGGGGTCAACTAGGGGTCAGCCCCTCAGGCTGTTATGAGGGACCCTAGCTTGGAAATATAATTTTAAAAATCCCCAACATTGAACCATTTAATACTTCCTTCAATAATTTATGACATTTGTATTTCTTCATATTCTTATCACCATCTATTATCACCAATTTTCAGTCTTCATAATCTTGGTAATTTTACAGTATTCATGTATGTGAGGTAGTCTCATTGTGGTTTTAATTTATATTTCACTGATGACTCAGTCATACTGAACATCATTTCATGTGCTGACTGACCATCACATATTTTTTTCAGTACTAGGGGGCTGAACTCAGGGCCTTGTGAATACTTTGCAGGTGTGTACAACTGAGTTGCACCTCTGCCACTCTATTTTTTATGTTGAGATAAAATCTGATTAAGTTACACAGGTTATCTCTAGCCTCCTAAATCACTGGGATTATAGGCGTGCACCACCTGCACCCAGCCAGTATATATTCTTTAATGAAGTAATTGTTCACACCTTCTGACATTTAAAAGAATTGAGGCTATTAGTTTTACCATACATTGTATGAGCTCTGTGTGAAGTCTCCATACAGCCCTTGATTATACACATCTCTATGTCTATATCTGTCACACATTGCCCCCATGTACAGCTTGCATTTTCATTTTCTTAGTGATATCTTTTGAATAGCAGAAATTTTTAATTTTGATGAGATCCAATTTATCTTCTTACCTTTTATGATTTGTGCCTTTTTGTGTCTTAAGGTATCTTTTCAAATCTCACAGTTACAGAGACACTGTTCTCTGTTTTCTAAAAGCTTTGTAGTCCAACAGATTTTGACCAATTCTTCCCTTCTCATAGTGTTCGGGTCCATAATTTCTCTCCAATTTCATCAGTTTTCTTTTGCAAACCTCAAATATGGTGATGGTACTTATCCTTCCTCCGACCAGTTTCAGCCTTAGTGGCTATTTGTTACCATCTTTCCAAACTCCTTCAGGTGGTTTACAAGATCCTTCATCGTGTCTTTCTCTTTCAGATGACTGTCCTACCTCTTCCTCCATCTTCTGCTAGTCTATGGATTGGCTTTGATAAACCATTTATATTTAAATTAAAGCATCAAACTCTTTCTTACTTCTGGACAATTGTAGTTGTTCTACTTGGACTATCTTTTCATTTACTTATTCTCCTCTTCATCTAGGCAACTCCTATTTGTTTTTCAGTCTTGGTTTTATTGGTACTCTTCCTGGGAAACCTCTCCTGGTGTTTGAAGAAAGTTGTCTTTCCCACATTGTCCCATAGTGCTTTGCGCTTGCCCCCTATTGTGCCTATTTCCTCCCTACTGTGCAGTGGTTGTGTACAAGCAATGCTTCTCCATAGATTCCAAGTTTCCAAATCTTTTTTTTTTTTTTTTTCAGTACTGGGAGTTGAACCCAGGGCCTCGTGCTTGCATGCTTTGCAAGTGCTGGACCACTGAGCTGCACTCCTAGCCCATTTTTTTACTTCCTGAGACAGGGTCTCGCTAAGTTATGCAGACCACCTCTGGTCTGGAACTTGCGATCCTCCTGCCTCCACCTCCAGAGCAGCTGGGATTATAGGTGTGCGCCACCTTACCCAGCTCAAGTTTCCAAATCTTGATAGATAACAACACAAGGGCAAAATCTTGGTGGCTATGGTGTCTACAGACAGCAGGGTTCTCACACAAAAGGGTAAGCAACTATCTTAGGTGGTAAATAGGTGAAGATATCATCTGTGGCCTAGTAAAGTTTGATTCCTTGAACCTACCATGACTAATAGATGATGTCTATTTTTCATTTTATTGAAACATTTAATAAATTAATACATATTTATTATATAAATTTAAGGAAAGAATAAATAAAATGAATTTATTTACTATATTGCCTTCTATAGTTAATAAGTATTAATATTTTGTTGTAATTTCAAGTCTTTTAAAATTTGTTTTGCACACTCTTTAACAATAAACCAGATAATTTATGTAGTTTTAAATTTTAACAAGTATGTCTTAAATAACCATCAAATCTCACTAATTAGCTCAGTAGGTAGAGTACTGCTCTGTGTGCTTTGAGATCCTGGGTTTGCTCCCCAGAACCGCAAAAACAGGAAAAGGATTTGGCAACTCACTTTCAAAACCATCCTGAGAATACTAGCCATCAAAAACCCTATGAGAGTCGTTATGAGTTGGAAATGACTTGATGGCACTTAACAACAAAAACAACCAAAATCAACCCATATATAAATGTAACTAAAATGATAAATTAAAAAAATCTCATATTTTGATACACAAGAAATTATTGTTCCCTTTGGAAAATGAGTGATGTTAGAATTGCTCAAATATTTTTGGAGCTAGTCTTCAGAATTGCCTTTAGAGCCAAAGAAGTATTTCTTCAAAATCACAACTCATTTTTTGTCTAAAATGTATCCATTTAATCACTATATATTTATTGAGTTCTAGGTACT
>VMDO01043026.1:0-10162 GCA_007922755.1 Pedetes capensis
TATATAAAATGTCAAAACAAGACCAGGTGCTGACTGTGGATCAGACCATCAACTTCTCATATGCAAGTTCAAACTGAAGCTGAAGAAAATTAGAACAAGTATATGAGAGCCACGGTATGACCTTGAGTATACACCACCTGAGTTCAGAGACTACCTCAAAAATAGGTGTAATGCATTAGACACAAATGATAAGAGTCCAGAAGAGTTGTGGCATGACATAAAAGATATCATTCAAGAAGGAAGCAAAAAGTTCTTAAAAAGACAAGAAAAAAAGAAAAGAACAAATTACATGTCAAAAGCGACACTGGACCTTGCCCTTGAACGTCGAGCAGCAAAAGCAAAAGGAGGACATGATGAAGTTTAAGGAACTAAACAGAAGATTTCAGAAGGCAGCTCGAGAAGACAAAAACAAATATTATAATGACATGTGCAAGGAGCTGGAGGCAGAAAACCAAAAGGGAAGAACACACTCTGTGTTTCTTAAGCTTAAGGAGATGAAGAAAAAATTCAAGCCTCGAGTGGCAGTAGTGAAAGATTCTACGGGGACAATATTAAGTGATGCAGGAAACATCAAAAGAAGATGGGAAGAATACACAGAGTCATTATACAAGAAAGAATTGGTAGATGACCAACCATTCCAAGAGGTTGCATATGAAGAGGAACCAATAGTGTTGAAGGACGAAGTGGAAGCTGCCTTGAAAGAACTGGCAAAACACAAGGCTCCAGGAATTGATGGGATACCAATAGAGATGTATCAACAAACAGATGCAGCACTGGAGGTGTTAACATGTTTATGCCAATAGATTTGGAAAACAGCTACTTGGCCAACTGACTGGAAGAGATCCATATTTGTGCCTATTCCCAAAAAAGGGGATCCAACTGAATGTGCAAAGTATTGGACAATATCATGAATATTGCACAACAGCAAAATTCTACTAAAGATCATTCAGAAGCGACTGCAGCAGTATATAGACAGAGAATTACCGGAAAATCAAGTGGGATTCAGAAGAGGGTGGGGAACAAGTGACATCATTGCTGATGTCAGGTGGATATTAGCTGAAAGCAGAGAATATCAAAAAGATGTCTATCTATGTTTTATTGACTATGCAAAAGCATTTCATTGTGTGGATCATAACAAATTCTGGATAACACTTCGGAAAATGGAAATACCAGAAGACCTAATTGTGCTCATGAGGAGTCTGTACATGAACCAGGAGGCAGTTGTTCGAATAGAACAAGGAAACACTGAGTGGTTTAAAGTTGAGAAAGGTGTGTGTCAGGGCTGTATACTTTCACCCTATCTCTTCAATTTATATGATGAGCAAATAATCTGAGAAGCTGGACTTTATGAGGAAGAACAAGGCGTCAAGATTGGAGGAAGACTCATTAACAACCTGCTTTATGCAGATGACACAACTCTTCTTGCTGAAAGTGAAGAGGATTTAAAACATTTACTGATGAAGAACAAAGATCATAGCCTTCCATATGGGTTACGAATAAACATCAACAAAACAAAAATCCTTATGACTGGGTCAGCATGCAACTTCACAATAAATGGAGAAAAGATTGAGGTTGTCCAAGATTTGGCTTTGCTTGCCTCTATAATCAACACCCATGGAAGCAGCAGTCAAGACATCAAAATACGCATTGCTCTAGGAAAAGCTGTGGCAAAAGATCTCTTTAGAGTATTGAAAAACAAAGATGTCACATTGAAGATGAAGGGGCTTCTGACTCATGCCATGGTATTTTCAGTGGCATCATATGGCTGTGAAAGCTGGACATTGAACAAGAGAGACAAGAAAAGAATTGATGTTTTTGAATTGTGGTTCTTGAGACGTCTATTGAATATACCATGGACTGCCAAAAGAACCAACAAATCTGTCCTGGAAGAAGTGCAACCAGAGTGCTCCTTGGAAGCAAGAATGGCCAGACTGCGTCTTACATAATTCGGACACATAGTTAGGAGGAGAGATCAATCCCTGGAGACGGACATCATGTTTGAGAGAGTGGCAAAAGAGGAAAACCCTCCACCAGATGGATTGAGACCGTGTCTGCAACAATGGGCTTAAACATGAATAAGATCGTTTGCCTGGCACAGAATCAGCAAGTGTTTCCATGTGCTGTACATAGGGTCTCTATGGGTCAGACTCGACTCGACGGCACCTAACAACAACAACAATGAGTTGGACATGACTCCATGGCACCTAATAACAACAACTAACCCAGCAGCAGAATTCTGGCAAGAATCAGCACCTACCAACATGAACAAAAAGAATGTAAATACTTCTAGATAGCCTCCATTTAGTGGCAACTTGCTTAAGTCCCCTTCTTTTGCGCTAGAAGTTTCTTTTCTTACTTTCACTCATTCTCTTCAATTTCACTTTTCTGCTCATTCTCACTTTTCTAATTTGCAAGGAAAATTTTTATCTTCACTTGCCTTGCTTGGTCCATGGACTCATTTTTCTATCTGCATGACCAAGAACCCAACACCATGGACACTCCAATAACAGTGTGATCAACAAAGTTCATATTAATAGTCATTTTAAATAAATTTATGTCTATTTCATTTGTTTATAGTTAATGCCAGTTGGTTAATTTTCTATGCTCTAAGAGAAACATGTATTTTATCTTGTTTCTGTTCTTATATCAACAATAACAAAAAGTAACCTGTAGACATGAAAATGAAAACATTGGCTGATTTCCAAGCATTATGCTACATCTTTTATTTTTAACTTTTTCTTTTAGTAACTCCAGGCTTATATTAAATTTGCAATATACAAAGAATCTGGATTTTCCAAGTGCTTACATTTAATCACATTTACTTTAATATTTTCTCATACATTGACATACACATATGCACACATGTACCATATCCTTATATCCAAATAAATACACAATCATTTTTAAAAAATTATTTCAGGGTAAGTTATATACATGGTATCCCTTTAGCCCCTAAATGCTTCTATGTGTATTCAACTGAAGCCTAGAACATTACCTTACAAAATTTATTATATCAATATATAATTATATAAAATATGCAATTATTAAAGTCCCTGGGTTGTTTTAATATCTCTAATCTAGTCTGTGGTTGTTCAACTGTCTTGAGGATAAGCTGTTTTTCTCAATTTTTACCCATGGATTTTTTAATTTTTCACAAATTTTGACTTTTATCCATAAACCTATAGCTATTTTTCAATAATTCCTTGCTATTATGGTTTGGATGGGATTAGACTATTTTCCCCAAAGGTTCATGTGTTGGAAAATTGGTTCCCCAAGTGGCAGTGTTAAGAAATGAGGTCTGGTGAGAATTCCTTGGGTTATAGTGACTAAGGTAGGTTTTGTGGGACTCTGAGTTTGTTCTTGTAGAAGTGAATTGTTATAAAAATGAACCTGACAGCTGAATCACTCTCTTGGCTTACTGTATAGTTATGTAATCTCTTGCTGTTGCCACGTTCTCCTGTCACTATGATACCATTTGTATGAGGGCTTCATCAGAGCCAAGCTGATGCTGTCATCAGCCCTTGAACCTCTAGAACTATGAGCTAAATAAACCTGATATCTTTATAAAGTTATGCTCCATGCATTTTGTTAGAGTAATGGAACATGGACTAACATGCTGGCCATAAGTAGGAATGTGACCACATCTAACACTTTCTACAGAAAAATATGCCCTAACAAGTAGAGGCACCATGTTCTCTATTCAAGTCTTTGAAATGAAGCCAAATAGACATCTAGCCAGAAATGATGTTTCAGTCTCCATGGATGTGAAATGTGTCAGTCTCTAGCAGCAACTCACTTCTTGTAGTAGTGAATGAACTAAGTATAGTCTAAGCCCTGGACCTAGGATAGGAAAGTATGAAAGGATCATTTACTCAGTGCAAGTCCACCTTTTGCCATAGGGAAATGTTTCATGTGGAAAAAAGTATTGTAACTGTGTTCTGCCTTGCTCACTCTCTCTCTTTGACTCTGTCTTTCTCTCCCTCTCTATCATCTCTATTTCTATTTCTATCTTTTTCTCTCTGTGTCTCTCTGAATTGTCCAACAGTAAAGCCACAAGATTAGCAAATGCAAGTAGTAATTCTCATTTAAAGAAATTTTATTAAAATTAAAGTATAAAATATAACTATATACTTATACAGCACATAACTTTAAGAATAATTATAGTTGAAACATGCACCTTATAATATAAATACAATAGTAACATATATCTTTCTCTACTTAAACATGATGTAACCTCACATATTCATACAGGATATATTGTAACTGAAGTAATTATACTTTAAGCATGTTTTATACTGACAAGGCATATCTCTTCTATATAACATGAATGCAATGCCTTTTCTCATTAAATTATGTACGTATTTTTTCTTAGTTTTGTTTTTTCAGGTAGGTAAAAACTGAAAATTATTAAAATCAGGATCAGTTTATGCACAATGTCTATTATGCTATGTCTCAATCTATTAACTTGTTCTGACTCGGCTGATTTGGAATATCATGGAAATTGATCTTACAGTTTATATGTAACTAGTCAGTTAGATTTCATTGCATGAAAGAAAGATGTCATGTGTGGTGCTTTTTCAGCTTTTCCTTGTGTTTGAGTCCAGAAAATAATAATTCATTCGTTCATGACTGGTTTATTTAATAATGCCAATAGAGAAAAAGTCTTTAAAACCTATTTTCCTAGGCAGAAAAATAAAACACTTCATGTAATTTTACTTCAAAATTATCTCGTGTGTTGTGTTGAGATTGCCCAGTATATTGGATGTGGTGGGGAGAAGCATGGGTCCACACATGTGACACAATTGTCTAGAACTTCACCAGCATGAATGCAAAGAGAAATGCACAAATCAGTACAACTAAAACTGATTTGACCTGAATTAGATCAGAGTAACTAACTAATGTCAATATCTTGACTATGATATTACACTATAGCAGTAGTCCCTATCCTTTTTGGCATCAGGGACCAGTTTCATGGAAGAATTTTTTCATGGACCAGATGGGGCTGGAGTAGGGGAGTTCCCCAGATGATTGACGTTCATTACAATTACAGATGAAGCTTGAGTTGCATGCCTGCTGATCACATGCCATTGTGCAGCTCCATTCCTAACAGGTTGGGAACCCTTGTACTATAGTATTGCAAAATGTTATCATTGAGGAAAATGAGGCAAGGTATACAAGGAGTATTTCTGTGTTATATCTTAAAGTTCCATGTGAATCTGTAATTGTCTTAATAAGAATTTCAATTAAAAACTTTCATGATACTTTTAAACAATCTTGTCCCTGTTGAATGTAATTAAGAAAAAATTTACATCACATGCATATTCATCTGGCATCATTTTGAAGTTCATCTCAAGGAATTTTATTAAACTAATTCAGTTTGTTGTGAGACTCTAGGCAGATGAATATCATAAAATATTTATATGAAATGTCTGATTATTTAAAATAAAATATGATTCTTTATTTTGAAAAAGAATGAAAATGCTTATTTGCCTGTGGCAGCAAAGAATTCATTATGTGGCTAATTGGGCATATATTTGTGGGGAAACTAAACAGCCCAAACCTCAATAATAAGAAAACCAACAATCCAATTTAAAAAATGAGATAAATGCCTTGACAACACCATATCAAAGAAGTTATATAGATGACAAATAAGCATACAAAAAGATGCTTCACATCATATATTATCAGAGAAAAGCAAATTAAAATAACAATGAACTATCACTTGCTGGTCAAAACCTGAAACAGCAATGACACCAAATGCCGGTGACAATGTGGAGCAATCAGAGCTCTAGTTTGTTACTCTTAGGAATGGAAAATGACAGCCCATTTGAAATACAGTTTGGGTAGCTTCTTATGAAGATACTCTCACCACATGATACAGGGTTAAACAAACCTTGGTATTTACCTAAAGGATTTGAAAACTTACACACACACACAAATCTACACACAGTTGTGCATAGCAACTTTACTTGTAAGTAGCCACAGGAGCTAACCAGGTGCCTTTCAGTAGAAGAATGGAGAAATAAATTATGGTACAAGCAACAATGGAAAATTATTTAGGGAAGGAAAAAAAGAAGAGAGAAAGAGAAGGAGCTATCAATCCATGCAAATATATGGAGGGATCTCAAAGGTACACTACTAAGTGAAACAAACCACCCTGAAAAAATGATATAGCGTATGATTCCAACTTATATGACATCCTGGAAAAGGCAAAAAAAAAAAAAAAAAAAAAGTGGAAGAAGGGGTGAAGAGGCAGAGCACAGATCACTTTTAGCATAGTGAAACTACTCTGTATGATACTATAATAGTTATAAAATGCCATTATAGGTCTGTGTGAACCCATAGACTGCACAACACCAAGAGTGAAAATCCTAGTATAAGCTATCACCCTTGGGTGATAATGACGTGAGACAAAGGATATGGGGGATATCTCTGTCCTTTCCTCAAATTTTGTTGTGAGCTTAAAACTTCTCTAAAAAATCTTAATAATTTTGAAATTAGACAGCCTTTTTACATGTTTTATCTTAGTTTTATTTTTTCTTTTACTTTGTTTAGTTCCTAACCTCCAAATCTGTTCTCTACAGTGCAGCTAGACCAGTCTTTAAAAATTTCTTTCTTCAATTTTATGAAGTATATAATAGAAAATAGTGGGTTTCATTATGACTCCCATACACAAATTTACCCCCATTAAATGGCCAATACATATATGAAAAAATATTCAACATTGTTAGCCATCCAGGAAATGAAAATCAAAACTACCCTGAGGTTCCCTCTCACCCCAGTCAGAATGGTTATCATTGAGAAAACAAAAAACAATGGTGAAAATGTGAGAGAGAAGGAACCCTAATATACTCTCTGGTGGGAATGTAAATTAGTGCAGCCACTAAGGAAATCAGTATAAAATTTCCTAAGAAAACAAACAAAAACAAAAAACAACCTACCACTTAGTCCTGGGTGTGTAATTGAAGATAGCATACAACATAAGCCTTTTTTTTTAAAAAAAGTGAACTCACTTCCTCCCAGTACATGCAAAGTTCCTCAGTACTACTTGGGGTGAGAAGCAGATTACCACAAAGCAAAAGATATTTGAGGTTAAGGGTTCCTTGTGAAGAGAAAGCTCATAAGATCTTGTGTTTACAATTCTTATGTTTGTGATGTTCTGTTCTGTTCTTTTTTTTTTTTCAGTATTAGGGGTTGAGCCCAGGGACTCGAGCTTGCATGCTTTGCAAGTGCTGGACCACTGAGCTGCACCCCCAGCCCATTTTTTTAACATTCTGAGACAGGGTCTTGCTAAATTACACAGACCGCCTCTGGTCTAGAACCTGTGATTCTCCTGCCTCCGCCTCCCCAGCTGCTGGGATTACAGGCATGTGCCACCACACCCAGTTTGTTCTTTTCTTAAATAGAGAAAAATATGATTAAACTTCAGGCCCCATAAAGTTTGAATTGAGTACTCCTTGTTATTTTAATTCTCAGTTTACTTCTTTTTTACATTTATTTCTATTTAATTTAGTTCTATTCTATTTCCAGTTCCTCATCCTGTTTTGCCTGGATTATTATAATCACCAAATGTTCTTGCCTTCTCAGATCAAGTAGACACAATCTCCCTCACATTTCTAGGTCAAAATCTATTGCCTTATTGTGTCCAACCACCTGGCTGGGGTCCTTTTGCTCTACTAGGATGGAAATCATGAGTAGACAAGAAGCTCTTCCAATGCTCGTTATAGTAGTTATGAATCTCTGTGTTCAACATCAGGAAGCAGTAGCAGTAGACAGATAAGACCAACAGCAGAAAGTGGTGCCTTCTGATGTTATAGATTTTATGTAGGCCAAAGAAGCCAAGATTCCTTAGCCCTTGAAATATTATAGCTTTTAGGTAAACCTAGGAGATTGAGATTTCTCACCTCTTGACAATAGCTGGTGGTGTAGCTTCCAAGTGGGACTAGGTATCAGGATTCTTCAGCCCTAGACAGCCGCTGGTGTTTCAGCTCCTGGGTAGGACTAGGTATCTAGATTCCTTGGTCCTCAACAGTAGCAAGTGTCACAGCTCCCATATCTAAGGTGTCTGAAACCTTTGGTATTAAAGACTTAGAAGCTCTCTAGAATTCTTCTTGTAACCAAGGCCTGAAGTTACTCTTTTCTGGTTGCTTACAGTTTTTTCTCTCTTCCACTGCCTCTTCTTGCCCCCGTCTCTCCGAAGCTGTTCAGGTACCTCTTATTGCTATGGCTACTACCCCTGCTGCTGCTGTTCATGGGACAGCAGTTATGGCCCTTCTTTTCCACCAGTGAGCTGCACCCCAAGCCTTTTATTTTTCTCATTTATTTATTTATTTGTTTCTTTTGCAATAGTCTTGCTAAATTGTTCAGGCTGCCTTTGGCCTTGAAACTTGCAATCCTCCTATTTTAGCTTTCCAAGTTGTTGGGATTACAGATGTGTGCTATGGTGCCTGGTCCAGTTAATTATCTTAAAGTGACAAATGATTTACTTTGGAGGACAGTTCCTTCCCACAATTATTCTCAGAAACTTGCTCCCACAATCATAATTACTCTTTTTCTGCTAAATCCAAGAGCTTTTAATCAATGATATTCTGCTTTTGGTTATGTGCTATGGCATGACCACTTTTTCTTTAAGATGCTCTTCCATGGTTTTTGTGGCTCAGTGGAATTCTGATATCTTCCTCCTGGACTGAGTGTACCTTTGAGCTATTGTTTCATTGTACAACCTTGAAATGTTCCCACACTATGATTATTCTCCACAAATTACTTAACATATATATTTACCATCATGGTATCAAATAGCATCCATATGCTCATTTGTTTATTCAGCCATTATATGTTTAACACCCACTTCATGAGAGGAATTCTGTCCCATACTGGAGATAAAATTGTAATGAAAGTGTTTCTCATTAACCTATAATCAAATAACCATACAACTAAATTGCTATATAAAATCTGTGATCATTGTTACTTAGGAAAATATACAACACTAAAAGAATGTTCACAATTTAGATTTGATAATGGAAAGGCTTTCCTTAGGGCAGTATATTTGAGCTGAGGTTAAATACAGAAACAGGGATTCAATTAAATTATAAATTTAGTAAAAGTATTGCAACATGGCAGCAGCAGAATAAAACTTTGAAGTATACAGGGCTTTTAAAACTTTGGTATCATGAATTACAATTCTTTGGAAATGATGTCTTATTTTACTTTTGTAGCATTTTATCTTCTGTGATGTGGCAGATATGGTGTTGATTAAAATTCCCTATCTTTCCTTTGCCAAGGAATGTGTATGTCATCCAAAGTAAGGAAGTCACATGCTTTATCCTTGAAATGTGAATTTGGAAAAAATGTTTTAAAATGGAAACAAAATTGGAGCTCATTCATTGCTGTGTTGCTACTCACATGAAACTGCTGAGTTTATTCTGCTCCCTACAATCCAGAGACACCCACATGTCTGTCAGTTTATTGCACTGTGGGGGCTTGCATGTTGCGATGAGGCTGAGAACTCTGCCACTGTAACCTCAGACATGAGCACGGTTACACATGGAGGACAGGTTTTCAGCTGAGCTTCCAGACTATGACAGACTAGGGAGTAGGACCTGGCAAGCCACTCCCAAAACAACTAGCCATTGAAAACCCTATGGATAGCAAAGAAGCACTGTCAGATATCGTGCAGGAAAATGAGGCCCCCAGGTTGGAAGGCACTCAAAAGACTACTGGGGAAAAGTTGCCTCCTCAAAGGAGAGTCTATGTGATGACAGAAATGGAGTAAAGACCCAGGGTGCTCAACTTGCTGATGTGGCACAACTCAAAATGAGGAGAAAAAACTGTAACTATCCATTAATAATTGGAACATGGAATGTACATAGTATGAATCTAGGAAAACTAGAAATTGTTAAAAGAGAAATGGAACGAATAAACATTGACATTTTAGGCTTCAGTGAGCTAAAATGGACTGGCATCGGCCATTTTGAGTCAGACAATCATATGGTCTACTATGCTGGGAATGATAAACTAAAGAGAAATGGGGTTGCATTCATCATCAAAAAAGAAATTTCAAGATCTGTCATGAAATACAATGTTGTCAGTGATAGAATAATATCCATACGCCTACAAAGAAGACCAGTTAATTGACTATTATTCAAATTTATGCACCTACCAC
>VMDO01043027.1:0-10164 GCA_007922755.1 Pedetes capensis
CATATATGTATATACATACATATGGAGACTAATGTTTTATATATATGTGTGTGTGTATATATATGTGTGTGTGTATATATATATATATATATATATATATATGATATAAGGAATAGGTAGAGTTGAAATTTTTCTGTCTCTTTTCTCAACATAGTCTAACATTCCCCTTTTGACCTACTCTTCTTCCTCATTCCTATCTAATTCTGTGCTTACCTCTATTCCCCACTCAGTTGTCTATCAGAACTTTACTTCCTGCTACCCATACCTATACTATAACTTATATGTACTCCAGATCCTATTTGTCACTATCCTTAACAATCATTTCCCATAGGTATTTCCCTAAAGAATTACAGGCCTTAAACAAGATTTTTTTTTTTTTTTTTTTTTTTGGTACTGAGGGTTGTACCCAGGGCCATGTGCTTGCGTGCTCTGCAAGTGCTGGAACACTGAGCTGCACCCTCAGTCCATTTTTTTTTACTTTGTTCTTTTTTTGAGAAAGGGTGTCTCTAAATTAAGCGGACTGCCTCTGGTCTCAAATTTGCAGTCCTCCTGCCTCTATCTCCCAAGTTGCTGGGATTACAGGCCTGTGCCATGGAGCCTGACAAGAATTGCAGGGCTTAAACAAGATTAAACAAAAGGATAAAGAAGAAAAGGGATGAGGCTAGTACTCTATGTAGAAAGATTTCCACACTCTAAGTGAAAATGGAGTCCAAGGTTCCAAAAGAATGAATTATAACAAGGGAATCTCTAACCATATAAGACAATAATATCCAGATCAAGAAACGAGAAAAACTCAACACAAAACCACACAAAATATGAAGAACTAAGTTGAAGAAGATGTGTGAAACCACCACTGTCCTTCAACAGGTAATTTTAAGGAAATCCAAATATTAGAAATTCCAGAAAGATAATTCAGGAGTCTGCTTATTAGTATTTTGACAGACCTCAATGATTCCACAATCAAACAGATGAAAGCAATTCAAGCACTGGAAAAACAGTAACTTATCCGAAAAATTTAGCAAAGAAATTGAGATCATGAAGAAGAAAGAAAAGAAATTCTGGAATTACCAAATACAATCAACCTACTTAAAGTTTCAGTATATTCTATGGTATCTAGAATGGAGGCAGCAGAAAATGTAATTTCTGTTATTGCAGAAAATGTTGAAGAACTTATCTATTCAAACAAAAAGAAAAACCGAAAAGTGAGGTAGTATGATTTAAATTTTCTAGAGGCCTTTGACAAGGTTAATAGATGCAACCTTCAAATACAGGGGATTCATAAAAGGAGCTGAAACTAAAACTAGAGGCTTAAAAATCTTTTCAAAGATGTAAAACCTGGAAATTTCTCAAACCTAAGGGAAGAAATATATAACCAAACCACAGAGGTTTCCAGAACTCCAAATAGAGTAGACCAGAACTGATCTTGTCAATGACACATTATAATTGGAATGTGAAATCTAGACCACAAAGAAAATATTTTAAAGGCTACAAGAGAGAAACACCAACTCACTTAAAAAGACAACCACATCAGAATAATAGCTGATGTCTCAACAACAACCCTAAAGGAAAGAGAAGCATGGTCAGATATTATTGAAGTCCTGAAGAAGAAAAAAACTGCCAACCAACATTATTTCACCAGCAAAGCTCTCTTTTAAACTAGAATTTCCATGATATTGACAAGATTAAGCAATTCACATCCACCAAGCCAGGATTACACAGGATTCTTAAAGAAATACTACATGTGGAAGAAGCAAGACAAGTACAAATGTATGCCCTAAGGAATAAATAAAAAGCATGAGAAGAATTTATTAACATAACAAGCTAATTAGTAACTAAAGCAGAGAAAAACAATTAAAATAATGCAAAACAGCAATCTTCTTCAATAATTATCATAAACATAAATGGTCTTAACTCTCCAAACAAGAGACAGCGATTGGCCAACTGAATTAATAAAATACCTAGATATGTGTGATTTAAGAGACTCATCTCATTAACAGAGGCTACAGAGTCTGAAAATTAAAGACTGTAAAACAAAATGCCAACCTGTGGAAACCAAAAAGAAGTAGGTGTAGCTATATTAATTTCTAACAATCTGGACTTCAATTGCAAACTGATCATAAGAGACAAAGGTGGTCACTACATATTAGTAAAAGGAAAAACCAACCAGGAGGACATAATATTAGTCAATATTTATTTACCAAACATACTGTTGTTCTTGTTGTTTTTCAGTGCCATTGAGTCAGTGTCCAAATCATAATGACCCTATGTACAACAGGCAAAACACCATTGTTAGTGCTTCTCTGTTATTCATAGTGTTTTCAATGGCAGAATTTTGGGGGGAGTGGGTTGATAGGTCTTTCTCCAAAAAAGACAGCACCTGGCGTTCCCAGGCAGTCTGCCATCCAAGTACTAACTAGATGTGACCCTGCTTAGCTTCAGTATCTGATAGAATAGGACACTACAGTGGTACTTCTGAAGGCTTACCAAATATAGTAGCTCCAGTAATCATAAAACAAACCTTACTGGTGATAATGGAGTGTACAGGTCCAAATACAATTATTATGGGAGATCTCGACACTTCACTCTTTGAAAGAGACAGGCCATCAAAGCAAAAAATTAGCAGGGAAATGATGAACTGTAAAAACACCATGAATCGATTGGACCTAACAGATGTTTACAGAATACTTAATTATTCAGAAGTGGAATATACATTCTTCTCAGTACCACATGAAATTTTTTCAAAAATAGGCCACATTTTAGTCCTCAAAAATACAGAAAAGAGAAAGCATGTCCTGTACCTTTTCAAATCAAGTGAAATAAAGCTAGAACTCAAAAGCAAGAAAAATTACATAAATGTTACAAAGACATGGAAGTTAAATAACACTTTTCTGAGAAATCAAAAAGAAAATCAAAAAGTTCCTCAATAAATTCATGATGGAAACACAACCGAATAGAATTTATGTGATTCAACAATAGCAGTTCTAGGAGTGAAGCTCATAGCCATGATTGCCTTCATCAGTAAGATATGGAAGGCCCAGTTTAATAAGTTAATGATACACTTCAAGGCAATAGAAAGTCAACAAAAAGCCAACTCCAAAAAGAGTAAGCAGGAAGAAATAATTAAGATCAAGGCAGAAATTAATGAAATAGAGATTAAAAGGACAATACAAAAAATTAATGAACCCAAGAGTTGGTTCCTTGAAAAGATTAACAAAATTCACACTCCATTAGCCAGACTCACCAACAGAGAGAGAGAGCGACAGAGAGAAGGCCCAAGTTAATAAAATCAGAGATGACAGACCTATTTCAGCCAACAAGAAAGAGGCAGTAATAAAAAAAACCCTCCAAACAAAGAAAAGTAGAGGGCCTGATGGGTTCACAGCCGAATTTTGTCAAACTTTTAAAGAAGAATTAATTCCTATCCTCCTCAAATTGTTTCAAAAAATAAAAAAGGAACATTACTTCCAAATTCATTCTATAATGCTAGTATCACTCAGGAACCAAAACAAGATAAGGACAATATAAAGAAAGAGAACTATACACCAATTTCCCTGATGAACATTGATACAAAAATTCTCAGTAAAATTCTTGCAAGTTGAATACAACAACACACAAAAAATCATGCATCATGATCAAGTGGTCTTCATTCCACAAATGCAAGGCTAGTTCAATATACATAAAACAAATAATGTAATGCAACATATCAAAAGCTTTGCAGACATAAGTCAAATGATCATGTCAATTGATGCTGAAAAAGCCTTCATCAAAGTTCAACATCCATTCCTGATAAAAGCTCTGAAGAAATTGAGCAGAGAAGGGATTTACCCAATCATAAATCCTATAAATCAAAAACTACAGCCAACATCATATTAAATGGAAAAAAATAAAGAGCATTATCTCTTAGATCAAGAACAAGAAAAGGATGTTCACCTTATCCCCTCTTATTGAATATCATGATTGAAATCTTAGCATGAGTAATCATCAAATAGAGAGAAATAAAATAAATGCAAATTAGGAAAAAGCAGCTCAAATTACATCTACTGACAGATGATATGATCCTATATATAATGATCTTAAAAACTCTGCTTGAATACTCTGAGATCCAATCAACAATGTTGCAAGATACAAAATTAATACTCAAAAATCAGTAGCCTTCCTTTACCCTAACAGTGAACAAGAAGAGAATGAAATCAAACCAAAAATTCCATTCGCAATAGCCCACAAAATAATTATATATTTAGGAATTAATCTTACCAAAGACCCTAAAGACCTCTATGATACAAACTTTCACCATTTAAGAAAGAAAAAGCAGAAGATACTAGAAGATCGAAGGAACTCCTTTTCTCATGTATCAGCATACCTATTGTGAAATAGCTATACTACCAAACCCCCACACGTCTGTCAGTTTGTCGCACTGTGGGGGCTTGTGTGTTGTGATGAGGCTGAGAGCCCTGCCACTGGTATCTCACATATGAGCAAGGTTACCCATAAGGACAGGTTTTCAGCTGAGTTTCCAGACTAAGGCAGACTAGGGAGTAGGACCTGGCAAACCACTCCCGAAACAACTACCCATTGAAAACCCTATGAATAGCAAAGAAACATGTTGGATACAATGCCAGAAATTGAGCCCCCCAGATTGGAAGACACTTAAAAGATTACTGGGGAGGAGTTGCCTCCTCAAAGTAGAGTTTATTGTGATGATGGAAGTGGAGTAAATCCCCAGATATCTCCATTTGCTGAGGTGGCACGACTCAAAATGAGGAGAAACAACTGTAAACATCCATTAATAACTGGAACATGGAATGTACGTAGTATGAATCTAGGAAAATTAGAAATCATTAAAGGAGAAATGGAGCGCATAAACATTGACATTCTAGGAATCAGTGAGCTAAAATGGATCAGCATAGGCCATATTGATTAGATCATATGGTATACTATGGTGGGAATGATAAACTAAAGAGAAATGGGGTTGCATTCATCATCAAAAATACATTTCAAGATCTGTCATGAAATACAATGTTGTCAGTGATAGAATAATATCCATATGCCTACAAGGAAGGCCAGTTAATAGGACTATCATTCAAATTTTGCACCTACCACTAAGGCCACAAATGAAGAAAGGGAAGACTTCTATCAGCTTCTGCAATCTGAAATAGATCAAACATGCAATCAAGACATACTGATAATCGCCAGTGACTGGAATGCAGAGGATGGAAACAAACAAGAAGCATCAGTAGTTGGAAAATATGGTCTTGGTGACAGAAACGAAGCTGGAGATTGCATGTTAGAATTTTGTCAGACCAATGACCTTTTCATTACAAATACATTTTTTCAACAACATAAATGGAGACTAAACACAAGGACTTCACCAGATGGAACACATAGGAATCAAATTGACTACATATGTGGAAAGAGACGATGGAAAAGCTCTTTATAAAATGTCAAAACAAGACCAGGTGCTGACGGTGGATCAGACCCTCAATTTCTCATATGCAAGTTCAAACTGAAGCTGAAGAAAATTAGAACAAGTATACAAGAGCCACAGTATGACTTTGAGTATATCCCACCTGAGTTCAGAGACCACCTCAAAAATAGGTTTAATGCATTAGACACAAATTATAGGAGACCAGAAGAGTTGTGGCATGACATAAAAGATATCACTCAAGAAGGAAGCAAAAAGTTCTTAAAAAGACAAGAAAAAAAGAAAAGACCAAATTACATGTCAAAAGAGACAGTAGAACTTGCCCTTGAACATCCATCAGATAAGTAAAAGAAAGACATGATGAAGTTAAGGAACTAAACAGAAGATTTCAGAAGGCAGCTCGAGAAGACAAAAACAAATATTATAATGACATGTGCAAGGAGCTGGAAGCAGAAAACCAAAAGGGAAGAAGATGCTCTGTGTTTCTCAAGCTTAAGAATGTGAAGAAAAAATTCAAGCCTCAAGTGGCAGTAGTGAAAGAGTCTATAGGGAAAATATTAAACAATGCAGGAAACATTAAAAGAAGATGGGAAAAATACACAGAGGCATTATGTAAGAAAGAATTGGTAGATAACCAACCATTCTAAGAGGTTGCATATGAAGAGGAACCAATGGTTTTGAAGGACGGAAGTGGAAGCTGCCATGAAAGAACTGGTGAAACACAAGGCTGCAGGAATCGATGGGATACCAATAGAGATGTTTCAACAAACAGATGCAGCACTGTAGGTCTTAACGTGTTTAGGCCAACAGATTTGGAAAACAGCTACTTGGCCAACTGACTAGAAGAGATCCATATTTGTGCCTATTCCCAAAAAGGGGATCCAATTGAATGTGCAAACTATCAGACAATATCATTAACATCATACACAAGGAAAATTCTACTAAAGATCATTCAGAAGTGACTGCAACAGTATAGAGACAGGGAATTATCAGAAAATCAAGTGGGATTCAGAAGAGGTTGGGGAACCAGGGACATCATTGCTGATGTCAGGTGGATAGTAGCTGAAAGCAGAGAATATCAGAAAGATGTCTATCTATGTTTTATTGACTATGCAAAGGCATTTGATTGTGTGGATCATAACAAATTATGGATAACACTTCGGAAAATGGGAATACCAGAACCCCTAATTGTGCTCATGAGAAATCTGTACATGAACCAGGAGGCAGTTGTTTGAATAGAACAAGGAAACACTGAGTGGTTTAAAGTTGAGAAAGGTGTGTGTCAGGGCTGCATACTTTCACCCTATCTCTTCAATTTATATGCTGAGCAAATAATCTGAGAAGAAAATAGCATCAAGATTGGAGGAAGACTCATTAACAACCTGCGTTATACAGATGACACAACTCTGCTTGCTGAAAGTGAGTCAGATTTAAAACATTTACCGATGAAGATCAAAGATCATAGCCTCAATATGGGTTACGATTAAACATCAACAAAACAAAAATCCTTAAGACTGGGTCAGCATGCAACTTCACAATCAATGGAGAAAAGATTGAGGTTGCCCAAGATTTTGCTTTGCTTGGCTCTATAATCAACACCCGTGGAAGCAGCCGTCAAGAAATCAAAAGACTCATTGCTCTAGGAAAAGCGGTGGCAAAGATCTCTTTAGAGTATTGAAAAGCAAAGATGTCACATTGAAGACGAAGGTGCATCTGACTCATGCCATGGTATTTTCAGTTGCATAATATGGGTGTGAAACCTGGACATTGAACAAGGGAGACAGAAAAAGAATTGATGCTTTTGAATTGTGCTGTTAGAGACGTCTATTGAACATAGCATGGACTGCCAAATGAACCAACAAATCTGTCCTAGAAAAAGTGCAACCAGAGTGCTCTTTGGAAGCAAAAATGGCCAGACTGCGTCTTTTCTGACATGTAGTCAGGAGAGATCAATCCCTGGACAAGGACATCATGTTTGGGAGAGTGGCAGGTCAATGCAAAAGAGGAAAACCCTCCACCAGATCGATTGACACAGTGTCTGTAACAATGGGCTTAAACATAAATGAGATCGTTTGCCTGGCACAGAATCAGCAAGTGTTTCGATCTGCTGTACATAGGGTAGCTATGAGTCGGACTAGACTCGACAGCACCTAACAACAACATAGTACCAAAATTGATTTACAAATTCAATGCAATTGCCATAAAGATTCCAATGGCACACTTTGCAAAATTAAAAAAAAGACTAAAATTTGTATGAAAGCAAAAAGACCATGCATAGCCAAAACAATCATAAGTAGCAAGAATAGTACAGGAGGTTTCACAATATCTGATTTCAAACTATATTATAGGGCCATAGTTGCAAAAACAGCTGGCACAAATATAGGTATAAAGATCACTGGAACATAATTGAAGACCCAAAGACACACATAACTATGGCTACCTGATCTTTGACAAAAGTGCTAAAGACATACATTGGAGAAAACATAGCCTCTTCAAAAAACGGTGATGGGAAAATTGTATTTCCTTGTGTAGAAGAATGAAAATCAACCTGTATTTCTCAGTCCTCACAAGAGTCAACTCAAAATGGATCCACGTTCTCAACATATAACCAGAAACCTCAAAGCCACTAGAAGAAAACACAGGGTACATGCTCCAACACATATGAATGGGCAAGTACTTCCTAAATAAGACTTGAATTACCCATTAAATAGTACCAAGAACCAACAAATGGGATTACATAAAACTAGAAAGCTTCTGTATGGCAAAGGAAACAACAGAGTAAAGGGAGAGCCCACAAAACCAGTGAAAAATCTTTGCATCCTACATAGCTGATAGAGGACTAATTTCTAGAATATACAAAGTACTTAAGAAATCAAATACAAAAATAACAAATAACCTGATAATTAAGTGGATAACAGACCTGAACCAATAGTTCTTAAGAGAATATGAATAGCCAAAAATTACATAAAACATGCTCCATATACCTAACCATTTGGGAAATGCAAAATAAAACAACATTGACATTCCATCCCACTCCAGTAAGAATGTCCAAAATTAACAAAACAAATCCTAATAAATTCTTGTGAGGATGTGGAAATAAAAGGAACCCTAGTACTTTGCAAGCAGGACTGTAAATTAGTTCGGCCACTTTGGAAATCAATATGGAGGTACCTTAGAAAAGTTAGAACAGAATTACCATAGGGTACAGCTATATCACTCCTGGGAATATACCCAAAGGAAGGTAAGTCATCACACCACATGGACACTTGTACTTCCATATTTAATGCAACACTCTTCACAATTGCAAGTACGTGGAATCAAACAAGGTGTCCATCAACATTGGAGCAGATGGAAGAATTGTGGTATATATACAAAACTGAATATTTCTCAGCGATAAAGAATAATGAAATTATGTTATTTGCAGCAAAATGGATGGAACTGGACAATATCATTTTAAGCAAATTAACCAAGATTCAAAAAGAGAAATACCAAAAATTCTGACTCATACATTGGAAGCTAAATCTAATATTAAATTAAATACATATATATATATATATATATATATATATATATATATATATATTTAGTATGGGAGAAGGATCTGGCAATCCACTCCCAAGGCAATCCTGAAACAGCCAGCCATTGAAAACCCTATGAGGGTCGCTATGAGTCGGATACCGACTCGATGGCACCTAACAACAACAACATATTTGGTATCCACATATTCACTGCTAGTGTATAGGAATATAACCAATTTTGTATATACCACTTGTATCTTATAGCCTTACTGAACTTATTAATTCGAAATGTGTGTGTGTGTGTGTGTGTGTGTGTGTGTATGTGTGTCTGTATTCCTTTTGACCTTAAGGTCTCTCATAAATAAGATTACACACTGTGTAAATAAGAGATATATAAACACATTTCATTATTTCCAGAATGGGTGTGATTCTCTTCCTTTTCTTGTATAAGTGCCATAACTAGATCATCAAGTGCAATTTTAAATATACCTAATGCTAATGAGCTTTATTTTATTCTTGATTTTGGAAACAAACATGATAGTTGTAAATTTTTATACATAATCTTTATTAGAATAAGGAATATTCATTGCATTATTTTCCATTGAGTGTTTCTGTGAGTCATCGATTTTGCAAAATGAAAAACGTTTGCACAGGTTTAGGCAAAACAGAGATCAGTCCTCCAGAGAGATCCCCAACAAATTAAAACTTTGTAAATAGGTCTGCTTTGCATCTTTGGAGTGAAATAGAGAATTGGGAACTGGGTTCCTCTGTCCTCCTGTTCAATATATCATGCTGAGAGCTGGTTCGACAGGGTTGAGGGAAAATGGTACATAATTTCCTACTATTTAAAAGATAACTTTTGTTTTTCTTCATTGACTAGGTGTTCATTGTGTTTTTCTAGACATTTGACAGGTTTATAGTGCATGTATGAGGTTATTTTAACCAATATATGGATCCTTTTTTTATAGATGATAAATGATGTGAAGCTTTTTGGTCTTCCCATTTTACTAACATCATTCCTAGTTGAAGATTTTCCATAAACTATATGTATGGAGTTGAAAATGTTCCCTTCTACCCATGAGTTCTTGAGTATTTCTCACATGAAGGTGTACTGTATTTTGTCAAAAGTTCTTCCTGTACCTAAGAGGTGATCATGCATTTTTCCACTTTACTCTTAATGTTTACATTGTATTGACTGTATTTCATATAGTAAACTCACCTCAT
>VMDO01043028.1:0-10117 GCA_007922755.1 Pedetes capensis
CTTGATTGCATGTTTGATCTATTTCAGATTGCAGAAGCTGATAGAAGTCTTCCCTTTCTTCATTTGTGGCCTTAGTGGTGGGTGCATAAATTTGAATAATAGTCATATTAACTGGCCTTCCTTGTAGGCGTATGGATATTATTCTATCACTGACAACATTGTATTTCATGACAGATCTTGAAATGTCTTTTTTGATGATAAATGCAACTCCATTTCTCTTTAGTTTATCATTCCCTGCATAGTAGACCATATGATTGTCTGACTCACAATGGACTATGCTGGTCCATTTTAGCTCACTGATGCCTAGAATGTCAATGTTTATGCGATCCATTTCTCTTTTAACGATTTCTAATTTGCCTAGATTCATACTATGTACATTCCATCTTCCAATCATTAATGGATGTTTACACTTGTTTCTCCTCATTTTGAGTCGTGTCACATCAGCAAGTTGAGCACCCTGGGGCTTTACTCCATTTCCGTCATCTCGGTAGACTCTACTTAGAGGAGGCAACTCTTCCCCAGTAGTCTTTTGAGTGCCTTCCAACCTGGGGGCCTCATTTTCCGGCACTATATCTGACAGTGTTTCTTTGCTATCCATAGGGTTTTCAATGGCTATTTTTTCGGGAGTGGCTCACCAGATCCTACTCCCTAGTCTGTCTTAGTCTGGAAGCTCAGCTGAAAACCTGTGCACCATGGGTAACCCTGCTCATGTCTGAGGTACAGTGGCAGAGCTCTCAGCCTCATCGCAACACGCAAGCCCCCACAGCAAACGGACAGACGTGTGGGGGCTCTGATGGTAAAATAATTAATACAAGGATGCATATATAGCATAAGAAAAAGAGAAGGAGAATAGAAAGAGGGAAAAGAGTAAAACAAGAAAGGAAGAAAATAAAAATTAAAAAAAAAAAACCTCACACATACACACTCCCACCCATGTATAAAATCGCTTATAGTCAGGTGCGGTGGTATACACCTGTATTCCCAGCAGCTTGGGGGCGAAGGCAAGAGGATCGCAAGCCCAAGATCACAGGCAAACTGCGCAACTCAGCGAGACCCTGTGTCAAAAAGTAAAAATATGGGCTGGGGGCGCAGCACGGCGGTCCAGCACCTACAAAGCGAATAGGCACAAGACCCTGGTTTCAAACCCCCCGTACAAAACAACAAAAACAACAATAAAAAAAAAACCAAAACAAAACAAACAAAAACCCCAAAAAGGAAAAAAAAAACACAAAATCAAAACAAAAACAAAAACAAAACCATGCATACATGTTCGCACACACATATGAAACACTTCTAGTCAGGTGCGATGGTGCACGCCTGCAGTCCTAGCGGCTTGGGGGGCGGAGACAGGAAGACCACAAGCCGGAGATCAGAGGCAGTTTGTGCAACCCAGCAAGCCCCTGTCTCAAAAAGTAAAAAAGATGGGCTGGGGGCGCAGCTCAGCTTTCCGCCCACTTGAGATACCACTTGGGAGAACTAAATCCTCTTGTGGGTGGGGTGATATTCAACCCCCCCCCCCCAGAGAGCGTCTGTAGTTGGTCTGCCATGCATGGCGATTGAGGTGGAAACTGTTCTTATTGTGTCTAATTGTCCCGCAAGACTCTGCCAGAAAGGAGCACTCTGTCCGCATGGCGCTCAGCCTCCTCCGCAGACCTCACCTTTCTCCACAGTGCAGTGGGATGACTTAGGATCCCCTCTGGTCTGTCTGGGGTCCAGGCGTATGTGTGCCAGTATGTCTGTGGAGATTGTGTCTGCATGACTTTCCTGCCACAACAGGAGGGAGGGAGCCGCGTTTCAGCTCTGGATGTGTACTGCTGGCACTGGTTTCCCACCGCCACAACAGGAGGGAGGGAGCAATTCCGTGCTGACTCACCCGAAAACTATCAGTTTGTGTCCCGCGGGCAGGGTGACAGTGTGATGTCAAGGTTGCATGCCATGTTGGGTCCGGCTCCTGTGGGTGTGTGGGCAAAGTCCCCTCCGAGTCTCCGGGATTCTATCCTCCCGTCTGCGTGAAAGCAAAATGGTGGAATGGTGGTCCTGCCGCTGACCTCTGTGTAGTTGCTCCAAAGCCAAATGCTCGATTTCAGTGTCCATCCAGTTTCATCCTCTGTCTCCCAATCTAAACTATCCCTGTTTCTATCTATTCAACGTGAGTTCTAAACCCCTCATCGAGGCTTCCCTTTATTCTAGGAGAGAAGGTGCGTGTTATTTGTCCGCCATCTTGATCAGCTCCAGTGAATACAATAGTGGCAGCAATACACCTTATTTGTGTTATTTTCTTCATAATTTTAAAGTTATTAAGACATAATTAGTATACAAGTTGCAAATATCACTGTGATATTTCCATCCATGCATACATCATGCATTGGTTTGTCCATTCACTCTTCTCCTAACACTGACATCCTTCCCTTCCCAGAGTCTTTTCCTCCCAAGTTGTATTATTTAATATTCATAATACCATAATATTCATAACACCACTAATATTCATAACACCTTAACACCATAACAATATTCACAACACCACTAAGAAATTCTTTTCTAATTTCTGGGTAAAAAACTGCGGTAGACATGTTAAGTAAACATTACTTGAACAGCAAGTAATAATTGGAATCATGATATAAACTCAGCTCTATTATAGAGCCTGTGTTTTAAATTCTCCAGAAGTAGTTATTCTGTAGTAATTGCTTCAAGTTTATTGAATCTAATTTTTTGTATCTTTCTCTTTTTCTTACTGTCTTCCTCACTTCTCTCTCCTCCTTGCCTTCTCCTTTCCCTTTTCTTTACATTACTAATAAATCAGACTGTAAATAATCATACTCTTGAGTTTATATCATACTGTAATATGGTTCTTTTATGAAAAAATTTGTTGAATTATAGTCTTTGGGGTTTTTCTTCTTTTATTGCCTTTTTTTTTCATTTCTTCAGTTCTACAACTTTACCTTTTGTCTGGAACTCCAGTTATACATAGCTTGGATGTTCTTTGCATCTCTCTATTTTTGTTATTTTCCTCAAAACATTTTATTTTACTTATTTCTGATTTTGTCAAGGTTCTTGTTTCCTTTTTATATCTGGTCTTGTGTGTATTTAATCTTGCTTTAATTCTACTTTATTATTCATACTTGAAATCAAAATTTCTATTTTATTGCTGAGTTCTGACTGCTTTTTCTGTATTATACTTTCATTTGTTTTTTAACCAGCCTATACTGATTTCTGATACCTAGTTTCTTTACTGTCTTTTTGGTCATTTTAATTTATACTTGCAGAGATTTTGTTTTGATATCATATATTTCTCCTCTGTTTTCATTATCTGGTAATATATCAATTGGCTCATTTTTCCCATTGTAGCATGCTTGTATAGGGTTTAATACTATTTTAGAAGAAAGTTGTGCCTTTGGTTTAGAGGGTTTCTCTGA
Source organism: Pedetes capensis (assembly GCA_007922755.1). Lineage (NCBI taxonomy): Eukaryota > Metazoa > Chordata > Mammalia > Rodentia > Pedetidae > Pedetes > Pedetes capensis. Next base: position 3,414 of record VMDO01043028.1, read on the forward strand.
CAATGGACTGTTTACTTGGGATAGTTTCTTTAATTCACCCTCCATTAGGGATTTTCTTAAAGTCACTTTCCCCATTAGAAAGTAACTTCATCCTTATAAAATGAAGTTGTTGATTTTCTTTTCTTTCATCTGCTTTTTCTTTTTTCTTTTCTTATTTATTCATTTAGTGAGTTAGTTATCCCATCCCCTGAGATCCAGGAGTACCTGGCCTGCTTTACTACATTGAAGTCTTTCCTTCCATCATTAGATGGTCTGCATAGTCTACTTCAAAATCATTCATTAATTGGACCTTGTATAGTCTTGTTCCAATTTACCCAATTGTATTCAGGTTAAGTTTTTGAGAATTTTATCTTGAAAATTCATCCTCCTTTTTAAGTACTTGCTTAAAATTGTGTGTTTTAGATTTCTTGGCAGCAACAGAAGATTCCTTTTATCTTTCTATTATAATCTTTCCACAATTTCTCACCCATACAGGGTGTTTACATTATTAATGTAAATTAATGTAATGTAAACAGTAGTGTTTACATTATTCCTAGGGTTTGAAAAGTATTTTTATTACATGGTTCCCATAGATACATTGTCATTTGGATTGCAAAGCTATCTTCAGGGTTTATTTTTTCTATTATTATCTTAGGTGTGCTGTTTTTATAAAGGAATGAGGTGAAGTTTAAAAACTAATTTCATTGGACAAATGGGGAAGTCATAGGAATATCCATGCTGTGTTTGTGAGAATATGTCTAATATATTTTGTACAGCAAAATAACATAGTTAATTTAGTGGATTTAAATGTGTGCTTAATTTATGAAAAAAGTTCCACTCTTGAAATATTGACATGTACCAGTCTCATTCCAAGATGGATCATATAAAGAGAAAAAGACCTCACTGGTTTACATTCAGTGATTGACCTCAAAAATACAGAATATACAGCCTTTTCACAAAATATTGTGTCATGTCCAATACCTTAATCACTACAAAATCCCCTTTTAAATTCCAATATATACAATTAGTATAGACAATCAATTTTTTTTAAACAATGAATTTAGAAAAAAAGACAGGCTCTGCCACCTGGACATTTTTATAAAATGATGCTCAATGATGTTTTGAGAATAACAAAGTGACATTGCAGAAATTCTATAAAGACTTTTTAATAAAGTGGTACCTAATCAGAATCTGGGGCTGGGATTTAGCTCAGTTGGTAGAGTGCTGTGCTGCAGTCTCTGAGGTCTTGAGTTCAATTCCCAGCACCGCAAAAATGGGAGAAGGACCTGGCAATCCACTCCCAAGGCAATCCTGAAACAGTCAGCCATTGAAAACCCTATGAGGGTCGCTATGAGTTGGACACCGACTCCACAGCACCTAACAACAACAACAACAATCAGAATCTACAGCCATACCCAGACATTTTCCAAAGAAAATTTCTAACAGTAAATATTTTATCTCTAGAAATTTAAAAGGAAATGAATTTAAAATGCAACTGAATAAACTATAAAATAAAATTAAGCAAAAGAAATCATAGTTAAGAGAATTAGCAAAATGAAGAAATAAAACAATAACAGAACTACAATTTTCCTTTAAATTATTTTCTCACCATAGCCTCCATCTGTTAAAGCACTAAGTGAGGTGGTCTAAAATGAATGCAGACATGACCAAATGCAGGCTCTTTTGTAATCCAGGACCTGGCAGCCCACTCCTGAAACAATCTCAAAACAATGAGCTATTGAAAACTTATGAATAGCAGAAAAACACTGACATAGTGCCAGGCATGGCACGGTGTTGGGTAGTGTTTCTTTCTGTTGTACATAGAGTCGCTGTGAGTTGGGCCTGACTCAACAACTCCTACCAACAACAACAGTAATGTAATCTTAGTATAATGATGATAACCATCTCAGATAAAGTCAGTGTGTTCTAAAGGAAGTTTTTGAATGAATATATGCATTAACAAATATACCAAGAAAGGAGATAGAACACAGGAAAATTTCAGTAGTTCAACATTTTTCTACAGAATATAAACAATCTTCTGTTGATTATGCTTCCTTAATAACATACTAATGTAATTTGAAGAGGTAATATATAAAAATGGAAAAATAACTTGATACCTCTTATATAATGCTATTAAATTACTGAGAGCAATAACACTATGTGTTTTGAAATTATATTGATGCATGTATTGTATAAATGTTCTACAAAAGTACACATTAATCCCAAAATACTTTTTTTTTGTGGTACTGGGGGTTGAGCCCAGGGAATTGTGCCTGCATGCTCTGCAAGTGCTATACCACTGAACATCACCCCCAACCAATTTTTTTTCACTTTTTGAGACAGCGTCTCGCTTAATTATGTAGACTACTTCTGGTCTCGAACTTGTGATCATCCTGCCTCCACCTCCTGAGTCAACTGGAATTACAGGTATGTGCCACCTCACTCAGCCCAAAATAATTATTTAACATTGAACATTACAATAGGAAAGATACTGAATAAATTAGTTTTCTGTGGTCTTAAATCTAGATAACTTTTGGTTATAACATTTTGTGGCTATGCACTTGACAAATGCAGTTATTGAGCTATTGGTTATACAAACCTGTCACTGAAGAAGAGATAACTCCACAAAAGTATCAAGATGGCAAACAAACAAACAAACAACAAAAAAAAAAAAAAAAAACAAAACCAGAAGTCTTATAAGGAAACTTTGGAGATGAAGAGAAAGAGCAGTGAAAATGATATTTTATTCAACTCCATTTCTTTCTGAAAAAGTTATTGGAATTAATCATAGAATGGCCAAATTATAAATGTCCAAAAAGCATAAGCTAGTGGTTTTGTGCAGAGCAAATAATGTCAGACAAATTCAATTTATTTTTTATGATAGAATGACAAAAAAGCCATTCATATAATTGATTGGGAATTGAGTCATCTTCTTCAGTATGTTCCACATTACAATCACCTCTGCAAGCTAGGAAGTGGGACATTAGATAGGTGCAAGTACCTGAAAGACAGTGATCAAATGTTGATTGTCATTATCAGAGGACATAATAAATATCCTTTCCTTTCAGAAGTCTGACTGCTGGTTGTAATAATTATATAACAGATTGAAAGGCCTGAATAAAGAGTGGTTCTATGCTTAGAGAGTCATAAGTTAAAAATGACTTGTTAATACTTTGGAGTAGAGAAGTAGGAATCTGATGCCATCATACTAAAAGGAAATCTATGGACATATGACTTATTTTAAACAATTTTTTATTTTACCATACTCGGGTATTGAACCTAGGGCCTCACACAGGCTACACAAGTGCTCGACCACTGAACTGCATCCCAGCACCCACTCTCCATTTTGTGATTTTTCATTTTAAATTGGGATTTCACTACATTAAGCAGGCTGCCACTGGCCTTGAACTCATGATCCTCGTGCCTCAGCCTCCTGAGTTGTTGAGATTATAGGCATGTACCACCATGCCCACCCTATAATTCATTTTTAAATAGTCCATTTTATTTAAGGATACTTGCCTTTAGGTAAATTTTAGTGAATAACTGATAAGATAGATATAAATGACTGTGTACAAACTATGCAGTGTAGCTTCCAATTCAGCATTATCTGGGTAAATAATGCAGTATTACTTAAGAAACATTTTAAGTTTCCAAAAGGCAAATAAATAGTAGCTAATAGACTTCTGCTGGTCATGGTGGTGCACACTGTGGTCAACGAGCTGTGCAAGATGAGGCAGGAGGATTTCGAGTTGAAGAACAGCCTGGGCAACACTTTTTGACTGCAGCTGTACCACTGTGGCAACTGATTCTGTCAGTTCCCAGAAGCTAAGCAGGGTCGGTCCTGGTTAGTACTTGGATGGCAACCTCCTGGGAACACCAGGTGCTGTAGGCTTGGGAGATGGACCCGGCAACCCACTCCCAAAAAACAATCAGCCATTGAAAACCCTATGAACAGCAGAGAAGCACTGACATTTGTGATTCACCTGCTTTACATAGGGTTGCTGTGAGTCGGATACCGACTGGCTGACTGGCTGACACCTAACAACCACCACTACAACAATCACCTGTCAGTCCTCTTTACTACATTCACTATTCTGCAGACCACAGGCTTTCTTGCTTCTTTTCCAAGAACAAAAAATTCAAGATTGTTTCTCCAAGCTCGTTATTCAAGCTGTCTCTATTTCTTGATCTTCTAAGGGCTGCTCTTTAACATAATTCAGGGCCCTGCTCCAGTATCACCCTACAAATCTTAAGTAAATGTTCCACCCCCTGACTCTATTCTCCTTTATGTTAGTAATAGCTTTATTGTATTTATTTTCTACTCCCACAACATAAGTTTTTGGTACATTGTTTGTTTCCTCATTAGAATATAGATTCTAAAAAAGCCAGGATGCTTTCTTGTTTTCCGTTGTATCTCTGGTACCCATAGTAGGTGTTTAAGTTTTTTATGGATAAACTAATTAAAAATGAAAGAATGGATAAGTGGCATACAAATGCTTAAAGATAATCACTTTGGGAACATTCTCATAGAAGAAAATTAATAGTCCTTAAACATCTAAACAGATAATTTCATCCTGATGTATATGAATAAAATTTACCAATTTCATTATCTCACTTTTCTGTGACCCTTTCAAAATTGCTTTCCATATTTGTAATAATGTGGAAATACCATATCATTTCTCTTGATTATATTTTTTAGGTAACTGATTACTATTGTTAATTATTTTTATTTTATTATGAATATTTTAGTAAATATATATCTATGTATATATAACATTGAATATACTTTGTTCTGCTCATTACTTCTGGAAAAGTTATATTTGCTTAGATATTTTATACAAAGGACATATTTTCCTTGTATTTTTTAGAAGAAGATTAAAATTAAACACATCATTTCTTCGACAGAAGACAGTCACATCTTCAGTGATCACCTTTTAGTTTTAGTTGAGATGACTGACCTTACACACAGCAGCAACCTTTACATAGCTGTTAGCAACAGGCTGTTTAAGCCTATCATCAACATTCTTCATAGATTTTATCTGAGAAATATTATGAATAATCAGCATATTTATAACTTAATTTCTCATTTCACTTGTCTTTCTCCTCACAATTTGTTTCAGAAATTGAAAAATTTCAAGGTTCTGATGGAAAAAAGGAAGACGAAGAAAAGAAATATCTTGATGTCATCAGCAACAAAAACATAAAGCTCTCAGAAAGAGTATTGATTCCTGTCAAACAATATCCAAAGGTACTGCAACATCAGCTTTATTCTCATTGAATTAAGAAAAATGATAAAAACAAGAGGGTATTTTATTCATTGCCTTTTGCAAAGTAAATATTTAAAGTTTCATTGTATAAATATATGCAAGCACATGGTAACAGCATAGATAGAAGAAAACTCATTGAAAGTACATTGATAAGGGTAATTTTTAACTGAAGGCGATAGCATTTTTGTTCTCTGAATATGGGAAGCATATTTAACCATTTTAATTATTTCTTTAAAGGATAAATAATTTACCGATTTGTTCAAATTTGCATACCCATGTGATCAAGTTTTGGTTTGGGTTAAAATTTAAGTTGTTATTATAAAACAGTAGAATTAAAGAAACTAAATATGTAACACTGGCTAATAAGCAAAGAATTATTACACTGAGGAAAGAAACATAGTCTACTGGACTCCTGGATTATATTTCCTTGTTATTAGGTGCCATTGAGTAGGATCCAACTCATCGTGACCCTCATAGAGTTTTCAATAGTTGACTGGGGATTGTTTTGGGAATGGATTGCCACATCATTCTCTCATTTTTGTGGTGCTGTGGATTGAACCTGGGTCCTCAGATCGTGCAGAGCAGCACTCTACCAACTGAGCTAACCCCAGCGTTATAAGCTCTAGTCGTCCATATTCAAGATTCATTCCTAACAATAATTATGATATTGTTCTTTATGTAATAGCATCTCTCTTTAAGCTATTTTCTACTCCTAGATAATCAATTAAGTATAAAATGTAGCATGCAATGGCATGGTTTCACCAATGATATTAATTTCAATGGTGAAAAGAGTATCTTATTTTTCAAATAAATGAAAGAAACAAAATAGAAACTTAAAGACTCAAGCTGATAATTTACTTTCTGAAGAGAGAATCTGAAGCAAGAACCATGTAATTACCTTAATAAAAACATTACAGAAATAAGTGCTATAACTTACCAATTGTCTTCTAATATGAGAAATTTTAGTAAATGTAATTAAATAGAATGTTTTGTTTACAATTATTTAAAAAATGAAAAAAAAAAACTATTATAACCCAGTAAGCCATAAAACTTACCTTCAGATGAGATTTTTGGGGCAAATTTTTTTGTTTTATTGAACTAGATTTAATCTGTTGCAAGAAGGTGCATTTAGTAGGTATATGTTTCTGAAATAAATTTTATTTGTTTTACCCTATATGATGTTTTGTGCATATTAAATTGGGTAGTCATAAATGTATATGAAAATGTTTATATAGTATTGAAATACATTTGAAATTTGTTGGAGTATTAAGAAAAATATGTCCTTTTTCAAGGAACATATTTCAGTAACCAATATAGTATTGAATAGAAGGCTCTTTTCTTAAACTATATATTTAAATATGGAATAAAATAATGGTCACATCACTTAGACTTACTATTACTTAATCAGATTTACTAAAATTTGCATGTTAGACGTCAATTGGTAAACTACAGTCTTTA
>VMDO01043029.1:0-10164 GCA_007922755.1 Pedetes capensis
TTCCCTCCCTCCTATTTTTTCATGTACTCATATAGTTGCATCTTGTATTTTGAGATTTGAGATTTTCCTCTCCCTCTTTACCTCTCTACATTATTTCCCCTCCACTTTCCCCCTTCCTCAACTTCTGCTCCCACCAACTGATGCCCTCCCCTCTTCTTTCTGATTTGCTTATATTTTCTCTTCTTAGATAGGTATGATTACTTATTTTTTTTTTGTCTAAACATGTATAATTTTTTTCTTCCTTTAAGTTAGATTTAACTCCTACATATGAGTGAGGACATAAGGTATTTCTCTTTTTGAGTCTGGGTTAGTTCACTTAAAATGTTCTCCAGTTCTATCCCTTTTGCCACAAATGACATAATTTCATTCTTCTTTATTGCTGTATAATATTCTGTTGTGTATACATACCAAAATTTTTCAATCCATTCTTCTTGGTTGATTCTATAACCTTGCAATTATGAAGAGTGATGCATTGAATATGGAAGTGCAGGTATCCCTGTGGTATGATAACTTATCTTCCTTTGAGTATACTTCTAGGAGTGGTATAGCTGGGTCATATGCCAGTTCTACTCTTAGTTTTCTAAGGTACCTCCATATTTATTTCTAAAGTGACTCAACTAATATACAGTTCCACTAGCAATGTAAGAGTTCCTTTTTCTCTGCATCCTCACCATTTGCTATTATTTATTTTGTTAATCTTGGCTATTAGGCTCTATTTCCTTTTTATTTCCATAATAAGTTTAGGATCCATTCGTTAGGCTGGGAATGTAGTTCAGTGGTACAGCACTTGCATATCATGCACAAGGCCCTGGGATCAACTCACAGCATTGCCAAAAAATAACCAGTTGTTAATTTCTGTTAAGTGAAATTTTTATTGGTATTGCACTGACTCTGTATAGCAAGTTAAGAATGTTGTTGTTGTTGTTGTTAGGTGCCATCGAGTCGGTATCCAACTCATAGCGACCCTCATAGGGTTTTCAATGGCTGACTGTTTCAGGATTGCCTTGGGAGTGGATTGCCAGGTCCTTCTCCCATTTTTGGGGTGCTGAGAATTGAACTCTGGACCTCAGAGACTGCAACGCAGTGCTCTACCACCTGAGCTAAATCCCAGCTCCAAGTTAAGAATAGTTAATATATAAAAAGGTTGAGTGTTCTAACCCTTAGATATGAGTTATATGACAATGTATTTAATGTCTGTTATTAATTTTGAAAAGTTATCTGCTATTATTAATTCAAATATTTCTTCTATTCTTTTCCACTCCTTCTGGTATCCCCATTATATGTTTTTCACCCATTACACAGTTTTCACCCATTACACCTTTTGTAATTGTTGCAAAGTTCTTCAATATTCTAGGTTATTTTCCTTCCTCCCTTCCTTCCTTTCTTTCCTCTTTCCTTCCATCTTTTCTCTTGACTTTTCAGCTAGGGAAGTTTCTATTGACATATCTTCAAACTCATTCATTCTTTCCTTGGCTTTGTCCAATCTATTGATGAGTTCACCAAATATTTTTTTTTGCTTTTGTTAGAGTTTTTGTCTGACATTTCCTTTTGATTCTTTCTTACAGTTTCCATCTCTATGCTTAATTCGTGCTTAACTTTATTCTTCTGTTCTTGCATGTTGTTCGCTTTTTCCATTGAGCCTCTTAGTATATTAATCATAGTTATTTTAAATTCTTGGTCTGATCATTTCAAAATTTCTTTGTGAGAAATATTTTTATTACCCATTCAATTTCTTTCATAAATGCTGTGTTACACTGTGACTCTTATCAGTTACATCTGTGTGATATCTTTTAATATGTACTTTGGTCCTTGTATACCTTGTATAGAAAATACATTTCTATACATTGGAAGTTGGATGGAGGCTTGAGTAGATGCACATTTGCCTTTTGGCAAGACTCCTTCATGGATGGTGCAATCTTCACCCATCAGGAAGTACACACTGCCTAATTATCTCTGTCTGTGAGATATGGCAGTTGGTGGAGATTACTAACGAATTTCATTAATTCATGAGGTGCATCCTCAAAATAAATTTTATTTTTTTATTTTTTAGTTTATTTTTTATTTTTTAATTTATTTTTGGAGGTACTTAGAGATTAAACCCTGAACCTTGCATGTACTTTGCATGTACTCTACCACTGAGCTGCACTCCCAAGCCCCTTTTTAATTTTTTATCTTGAGACAGGATCTCACGAAGTTATGCAGGTTCCATCTGGCCTCAAACTTGCAAACCTCCTTCCTCCACCTCCCAAGTCTCTGGATTACAGGTGTGAGCCACCACACCCCACTGAACTTTTATTTTTATTTAGAAAAAATTATAAACTCATAGGAAGTTGAAAAAATAGCTCAGAATCACATGTAGTCTCTTCCCAACTTCTCCCATTTACATAAGTAATGAATAACCCTACTTCAATATAAAAACCAGAAACTGACACAAGTACAGTAATAAAATACATTTTAAAATGTAAAACAAGTAGTGTTATTCAGATTTTAAAAATTTTTCATGTTCATTTTAGTAATTTGTGTCATTTAAGGAATTAATTCATGTTACAAATTTGTCAGTTTTGTTAGCATAAAGTTGCTCAGAATATTCTTTGGATATCCTTTTACTGTACATAGGAACTGGCCTGACATCTCTTCTTACTTTTCCTTTCTTTTTCTTTTTTCTTTTGCTTTGTTTTGTTTTTGTTTATTTTTATTTTTATTTTTTGTTTTTGCTTTTGAAACAGGGTCTCTCTGTGTAGCCCCAGCTGGTCTGGAACTTGCCTTATAACCCAGGCTGGCCTCAAACTTATAGCAATCCTCCTGCCTCTGCCTCCTGAATGCTGAGATTACAGGTGTGTGCCACCATGCCCTGCTGATTTCCCTGCTTTCATTCCTGGTATTTATAATTTGCTTTGCTCCTTCATTTGTTCATTGGTTTGCGTCAGAGTTTAATAATTTTATTGATATTTTCAGAAAACAAGTTTTTTGTATGTTTGTTTGTTTGTTTGTTGTTTGTTTGTTTGTTTCAGTGCTGGGGGTTGAACCCAGGGCCTTGCACTTGCATGCTCTGCAAGTGTTGGACCACTGAGCTGCACCCCCAGCCCATTTTTTTTTTTACTTTTTGAGACAGGGTCTCGCTAAATATGCAGACTACCTCTGGTCTCAAACTTGCAATCTTCCTGCCTCTGCCTCCTGAGCTGCTGGGATTACAGGTGTTTTCTTTGTTATATTTTTCTATTTCCTACTTCATTCCTTTTTGTTCATATCTTTTTTCTTTTCTTTTGCTTTCTTCTACTACAAGCTTAATTTGTTTACTTTGTTATTTTTTAGCTTCATAAGGTAAATACTAAGATCATTAACTTTGAGCCTTCCTTCTTTTCCAGTCTAAGCAATCAAACTTATAAATTTCCCTCAAAGCATTATGTCAGTTGCTTCCTGCACATTTGCTATGTTGTGTTTCATCATTCAGGTGGATTTATTTTCTAATTCCCCATATAATTCTTTCTTTTAGTCAGGGGAAATTTATAAGCAATTATGTAGTTTTCAACCACTTAAGGATATTTCTAGATTTTTTTGTTTTTGATTTATAATTTCAATATAATGTGCTTAAAGGATACACTCTTTAAGATTTAAATCTCTTCTTAAACCTGTTGAGATTTATTTTAAGACCTAAGATGTGGTTTTTCTTGCTTATGGTTTCATGTACATGTGAAAGGAATGATTTTTCTGCAGTTACTGGGTGAAGTATTATGAAAATGTTAATAGAGTCAAGGTAGTTTGATAGTATTTTCAGATCTTCTACATACTAATTTTTATTTTTTACATATATTTTCTTTGTCAAAAATTATACATATTTATGAGACACATGGTAATATTTCAACACATACATACAGTGTATAATGATCAGATCGGGGTAACTGGCAAATCCATCACTTCCTCACTTTCCATCACTTTATCATTTTTATGTGGCAAATCCATCACTTCCTCACTTTCCATCACTTTATCATTTTTATGTGGCAGGGACATACAAAATCCCCTCTAACTATTCTTCAAATATAACAATTGTTTTCAAGCATAGTTAACCTACTGTGCTACGGAACACTAGAAGTTACCCCTCCTATCCAACTGCACCCCTGTATCTGCTAACCATCTACTCTCCATCCCAAATGTCCTCATGTTTCCTAGTTTCTAGTAACCACTATTCTATCCTCTACTTCTATGAGATCACCTTTTTTTAGCTTTCATGTGTAAGTGAAAACATGTAGTATTTGTCCTGCTGTCTCTGACTCATTTCACTTTAAATAATGTGTGCCAGGCTCACCTATGTTGGCAGAAATGACAGGATTTTTAGCTTTTTAATATATGAATTCCATTGTGTATATATACATTTTCTTTTCATACTTCAATGGGTGCTTAGTTAGTTCCCATTTCTTGACTGTTGTAAAGAGTATAGCAATAAAGAGGACAGATGTCTCTTTAACATACTGATATCCTTTCATTTGGATATATAACCAATAGTGGAATTGTTGAACCATATGGTAATTCTAATTTTACTTTTGTGAAGAAATTCCCTACTGTTTTCAATAACAAGTTTATTAATGTACATGCCCATTGCTGTTACTAGGTGCCATGCACAAGATCGTTTTATGTTTGAGCCCAGTGTTGAAGCCACTATGTTTCTTCTCATTTTGAGTCATGAACCATTATCAAAAAGAGGGTCTCAGGGGCTTTCATAAATTCCCATCATTAAGGTTTACCTTACATTGAGGGGGCAACTCTTCCCTAGTCATTTCTTGAAAACCTTCCAGCCAGGATGGGGAGGCTTATGCTCTGACACTATTTGACAGAAACAGAAGATTTCAGAAGGCAGCTTGAGAAGACATAAACAAATATTATAATGACATGTGCAAAGAGCTGGAGGCAGAAAACCAAAAGGGAAGAACATGCTCTGTGTTTCTCAAGCTTAAGGAAGTGAAGAAAAAATTCAAGCCTTGAGTGGCAATAGTGAAAGATTCTATAGTGAAAATATTAAATGATCCAGGAAACATCAAAAGAAGATGGAAAGAATACACAGGGTCATTATACAAAAAAGAATTGGTAGATAACCCACCATTTCAAGAGGTTGCATATGAAGAGAAACCAATGGCATTGAAGGACAGGACGAAGTGGAAGCCACCTTGAAGGAATTGGGGAAACACAAGACTCCAGAAACTGACAGAATACCAATAGAGATGTTTCAACAAACAGATGCAGCACTGGAGGTGTTAGCATTTCTCTGCCAACAGATTTAGAAAACAGCTACCTGGCCAACTGATTGGAAGAGGTCCATATTTGTTCCTATTCCCAAAAAAGGGGACCCAACTGAATGTGGAAACTATCAGACAATATCCTTAATATTACACACAAGCAAAATTTTAGTAAAGATCATTCAAAAATGACTGCAGTAGTATATAAACAAGGAATTACCAGAAAATCAAGCGAAATTCTGAAGACGGTGGGGAACCAGGGACCTCATTGCTGATGTCAGGTGGATATTACCTGAAAGTAGAGAATATCAGAACGATATCTATCTATGTTTTATTGACTATGCAAAGGCATTTCACTGTCTGGATCATAACAAATTATGGATAACACTTCAGAAAATGGGAATACCAGAGCACCTAATTGTACTCATCAGGAATCTGTATGTGAACCAGGAGGCAGTTGTTGGACTAGAACAAGGAAACACTGCCTGGTTTAAAGTTGAGAAAGGTGTGTGCCAGGGCTGTATACTTTCACGATATCTCTTCTATTTATATGTTGAGCAAATAATCCAAGAAGCTGGACTTTATGAGGAAGAACACAGCATTGGGATTGGAGAAGACTCATTAACAACCTGTGTTATGCAGATGACAAAACTCTGCTTGCTGAAAGTGATGAGGATTTAAAACATTTACTGATGAAGATCAAAGATCATAGCCTTCAGTATGGGTTGTGACTAAACATCAACAAAACAAAAATCCTTATGACTAGGTCAGTATGCAACTTCACAAAAAATGGAGAAAAGATTGAGGTTCTTCAAGATTTTGCTTTGCCTGGCTCTATAATCAACACCTGTGGAAGCAGCAGTCAAGAAATCAAAAGACAATTGCTCTGAGAAAAGCTGTGGCAAGAGATCTCTTTAGAGTGTTGAAAAGTAAAGATATCATATTGAAGATGAAGGTGCACCTGACTCATGCCATGATACTGAACAAGGAAGATAGGAAGAGAATTGATGCTTTTGAATTATGGTGCTGGAGACAACTATGAAATATACCATGGACTGCCAAGAGAACCAACAGATCTGTCCTAGAAGAAGTGCAAGCAGAGTGTTCCTTGGAAGCAAGGATGACTAGACTATGTCTTACATATTGTGGACATGTAGTCAGGAGAGACCAATTCCTAGAGAAACACATCATGTTTGGGAGAATGGCAGGTCAAAAAAAAAAGGAAAACCTTCCACCAGATGGATTGATACAGTGTCTGTAACAATGGGCTTAAACATAAATAAGATCATGCGCCTGGCACAGAATAGGGAAGTGTTTCCACCTGTTGTACATAGGGTCACTATGAGTGGGATTCACCTAACAACAACAGCATATTTGACAGTGCTTCTCTGCTATTCATAGGGTTTTCAATGGCTACTTGTTTCAGGAGTGGGCTACTAGGTCCTTCTCCCTAGTCTGTCTTCATCTGGAAGCTCAGAAGAAACCTGTCCACCATGATTGGCGCTGCTGGTATCTGAAATACCAGAGGCATAGCTTTCAGCATCACAGCAACACACAAGCCCCCACTGCATGACAAGCTAGCAGACATGTGGGTGTATAAAAATTCCTATTTCTCCACATCCTCACTAGCATTTGTCATTTTTTGCCTTTTTGATAATAGTCATTCTAACTAAGGTGAGAGAACATATCTCATTGTTGTTTTTATTTGCATTTCCTTGATGATTAATGATACTGAACTTTTTTCATATTTTTGTCATTTTTACTTATTCTTTTGAGAAATGTTTATTCAGATAACTGCCTATTTCTTTGTCTTTATTGGAAATTTTTAATGTACAATGTGTACGACATGTATTTCTTTGTGACCTTTCCACATAAGCATTTCATTTTACATTACTCACATAAAGTCCTTGTTACTCTCATGTGCCCCTTCTCCATTATCTCCCACCACCCACCACCACCAATGGCATTCTTTCTACTTGTTGATGTCTTTTTGTGGGAATATTTATCTATACACATGAATCCCGATTTTCATTTAAGTCCAAACTTCTTTCTATAGTGATCTATATTTTTACATTCTTAGCAGTATTATATGAGTAATCTAATCCATTTGCATTACTGCCATCCTTTGGTATTATTGGTATTATTATTATTTCCTGAACTATTAAAGTTGGGCTGTTTACTTTGAGGTTGACCTCTCTCTCATTCCTCTTTCCTCATTGGCCCTCCTCCCCCTCCCGTCTTCTCCCATCATCACTTCCTTTTGCTAGATCCCTCCCTCCTCCTTTCCATTCCTTAAATTGTCCCTTCTCTGCTAAGTTTACATGAGCTTTTTATTATGTTCCAATTTATATGTAGGATTTTTTTCCTTCTTTTAAATTTGATTCAGCTCCCACATATGAGTGAGAACATGAATTATTTCTCTTTTTGGGCTTGTGTTCATTCATTTAAGATAATCAATAGAATTAAGGAAGAGCCCACTGAATGGGCGAAAATCTTCACAATCTGCACATTTGACAGAGAACTAATTTCTAGAACTTACAAAGAACTCAAGAAAGCAAATACCAAGACAACAAATAACCCAATATACAAGTTGGCAAAGAAAATGAACATATAATTCTCAAGTGAAGAAGTTCACCCGGCTAAGAAACACATGAAAAAATTCTCAGTATCCCTGGCCATTAGGGAAATGCAAATCAAAACAACCCTCAGAGTCCACCTAACCCCAGTAAGAATGGCCAAGATCAACAAAACAAATAATAACAAATGCTGGTGGGATTGTAGAGAAAAAGGAACTCTCTTACACTGTAGGTGGGACTGTAAATTGTAGGTGGGACTGTAATTTCACTTTGGAAATTAACATGGAGATACCTCAGAAAACTAAAAATAGAACTGCCATATGACTCAGCTATACCACTACTGGGAATACACGCAAAGGGAGATGAGTTATCATACCACAGAGACACCCACATCTCCATATTCAATGCAGCATTCTTCATAATGGCAAGGATGTGGAACCAACCAAGGTGTCCATCAGCAGAAGAATGGATAAAAAAAAACTCTGGTATATATACACAATGGAATACTAATCAGCAGTAAAAAACTGAAATAATGTCTTTTGCAACAAAATGAATAGAACTGGAGAACATCATCTTAAGCAAACAAACACAAGCTCAAAAAGAAAGATACCATATGTTCTCATTCATAAGTGGGAGGTGAATCTTACTTAAAGGATGAAAAAATCCTATACATAAGCTGATATATAAAAAATGCACAATTAAACTTAGTGAAGAAGAGACAGTATAAAGAGTAAAAAGAAGGAGGGAAGGAACTAGCTGAGGGAAGTGGAAGAGGGGATGAGGAGGAGAGTCAATGTAGAGGGATATAGGGGGAGAGGATAATCTCAATGTAAACAACATGACTTCATGAGTGCATGGGAAAAATAGGGGAACATAACCATAATATGCATTTGAATTTTACTACATATTAGTCAAAAGGTTCCATAAACTTTGTAAGTTGATGAAAGTGTAGCCAAAAGTGATATAATAGTTGCATAATGGAAAAAGCAAATGCTGTATTACTCTGTACCCACCAATACTTACTAATAAAGGGAGGGCAAAAAGAGAGATATACTGGTCTATTTTCATTTTTCTGCAAATGAATATCCAATTTTCACAGCACCATTTGTTGAAGACATACCTTTTCTCCATTTTGCATCCTTAGCCCCTTTGTCAACAATCAGGTGGCTGTAGTTTTGTGGGTTATACTTTGCTCCTTATTACTTCTTTTCTTCTACTGATTTTGGGTTTGGTTTATCCTTGCTTTTCTTTTTCCTTGAATTCCATTGCCAGATTATTTGTTTAAAGTCTTACTAGTCTTTTGAGGTAGATGTTTATTGCTAAAAAAAAAAAAAATCCCTCTTAGTCTGCTTTTGCTATATCCCATAGATTTAGTATGTTACATTTCTGTTTTTATTTGTTTCAAGAAATTTTTAAATTTTTCCATTTAATCTGAGCTGTAACAGCTTAGGTCACAGGAACTGGGAGATGTACAACAGAGGATTTTACTCTGACAACACAGCTACATGAATTCCAGGCAACTCTTCAATCTGTGTTTATGGCCTGTGAGGGCTGTGACAATCTTCTGTAAAGTTGTCTGCAATGGCAGTGGGGACGTTTTTTGGTGGCTAGGTCACCAGGTTACCTTTTACCCACACTAATAATTCCATTATGGCTGTGAAGTGATCTAGGTAGGAGAGACAGTGTGGGAAAGACTGGGTGCCCACTTCTTTCTATGGTTATATACACTCTATGGGATAACACTTCGGAAAATGGGAATACCAGAACACCTAATTGTGCTCATGAGAAATCTGTACATGAACCAGGAGGCAGTTGTTCGAATAGAACAAGGAAACACTGAATGGTTTAAAGTTGAGAAAGGTGTGCATCGGGGCTGTATACTTTCACCCTATCTCTTCAATTTATACGCTGAGCAAATAATCCTAGAAGCTGGACTTTATGAGGAAGAACGTGGCATCAAGATTGGAGGAAGACTCATTAACAACCTGTGTTATGCAGATGACACCACTCTGCTTGCTGAAAATGAAGAGGATTTAAAACATTTACTGACGAAGATCAAAGATCATAGCCTTCAATATGGGTTATGACTAAACATCAACAAAACAAAAATCCTTACAACTGGGTCAGCACGCAACTTCACATTAAATGGAGAAAAGATTGGGGTTGTCCAAGATTTTACTTTGCTTGGCTCTATAATCAACACCCGTGGAAGCAGCAGTCAAGAAATCCAAAGACGCATTGCTCTAGGAAAAGCTGTGGCAAAAGACCTCTTTAGAGTATTGAAAAGCAAAGATGTCACATTGAAGACGAAGGTGCGTCTGACTCATGCCATGGTATTTTCAGTGGCATCATATGGTTGT
>VMDO01043030.1:0-10164 GCA_007922755.1 Pedetes capensis
TGATTGTATGATGATAATAGAAAACAACATCACACTAAAAGCCCAGTTTTTGATAAACTTTTTAGTGTTAGACATCATTTTCTCTTATTTATGAAGGACATATTAGGTCTTAACTAATATTGATTATAGTTGAATATCCATTTGTAAATTTTACTTTTCACTTCTGAAGAGAGTTGATAGCACATATGCTACTTATACATACCCATTACTGGGCAAATTTTCAAAACCTTTATAAACCCTTATAAGTGTGATAAATCTTGGTGAGTGAGAAATGTAAATATCTCCTTAGTCTAAGTCTTCTAGTAGTATTTATATATTTGGGTTTTTTTTATTTTTTAAAGGACTAGGATTTGACCTCCAACATGCTAAGAAAGTGTTCAACCACTGAGCTGTACCCTTAGCCCCTGTTTTATTTTTTTCAAATTTTGAGACAGGGTCTTATTAGTTGTACTAGCTTCCTCTAAACTTAAAGTCACAATTCTCCCTCAGCCTCCTGAGTCGCTGGGATTGCTGTTGTGTGCCATCGCACCTGGTTTCTAGAAGTATTTTTAAGAAAATAGGAAATAATTTAACTTCTTAAAGTATTTTGGAAAGTATTAGATTCCCTAAAACTCTACTATCTAGCATCTATTATCATTAAATTATTCACTCTTACAGCCTCTCACATCAATATCAAGAACAATGATTTTACTAAAAAGGCTTTGCCAGGTGCTTCTTACTGACTCTGAGGTCCACTAGAAGGTCAGGACATGATAAAATAAAGGAGATCTTTAAAAAAATTAGGGACTGCTATTGTGCTTTCCAAAATAACTTTATCAGTCTACATTCCCAGGAACATAAGCATACATGACATTATGAAGTAGCTTTCTCTTTTTTGTGTATATATACAAAAGAAATAAAATTATACTGCCTCAAGATATCTGCACTCAAGTACTTGTTGCAGCATTATTCACAAAAACAAAATATGGAAATAACTAATGTATTTATCAAGGGATGAATAGGTAAGAAATTGTGGTAACACACACACACCACATACACACACAATGGCACACTATTAATTCTTTTAAAATACACTGCTATTTTCAACAGCATGAAAGGCCCTGGAAGACATTAAATTAGGTAGTATAATCTAGGCACAGAAAGGAAAATATCACATGGTCTCACATATGTACTCTAATAAAAACAGCAGCAACAACAGTAAGAATAATGAAAATAGAAATGTTACTATGGAGAATAACAGTAGTTAACAGATTCAAGGGGGAGGTGAAATTGGGGTCAAAGGATACAACCTGTCCCTTTTTATATTGCTACAACAAAATTCCTAGCACTGCTTACTACATAAAAAAGGGATTTATTTGTTGTTGTAATTCCTAGCACTGGTTAGTACATAAAAAAGAGATTTATTTAGCTCATAGTTATTGATTTCTGAGTTCATGGCAATGACCTCAGTTCCTGATGAAGGCCTTATGGCATGCAGTATCACATGGTAAAAGAATGCTTGTACGAGAGAGGTCACATGGTGAGAGAGGATGCAAGAGAGCAAGGTGAGAAAGCTGAACTTGCTTGCTTTATAACAATCTACACTTTTGGTTACAAATCGATTCCTGCGATACCTAACCCACTCTTATAGGACAGACATTAATGTGTTCTGAGAATGGTGTCCCAAATTTTCTAATGTAAAGAAACCTTAAAAAGCTTCTCTCAACACTGACAAACTGGGGATCAAGCCATCAGCACATGAATCTTTGAGGAAACAAACCATATCCAAAGTATATCAGATGCAAAGTAGTTAATACATGTTGTTGTTGTTAGGTGCCGTCGAGTCGGTATCCAACTCATAGCAACCCTCATAGGGTTTTCAATGGCTGATTGTTTCGGGATTGCCTTGGGAGTGGATTGCCAGGCCCTTCTCCCATTTTTGCGGTGCTGGGAATTGAACTCAGGTCCTCAGAGACTGCAGCACAGCACTCTACCAAGTGAGCTAAATCCCAGCCCAGTTAATACAAAGGGGAAACAAATCAAAAGATCTAATGTAGAGTATGAGGACTATAGTGAATTTTAAAATGTGATTTTCTGGATTTTCACTAAATTAGTAGATTGCAGCTGCCCTTGCCACAGGAAGAATATGAATAACTATGTGAAATGATTAATAATGTAAGTTTTCCCACTAGAATAAA
Organism: Pedetes capensis; assembly: GCA_007922755.1. NCBI lineage: Eukaryota > Metazoa > Chordata > Mammalia > Rodentia > Pedetidae > Pedetes > Pedetes capensis. The sequence continues at coordinate 2,178 of VMDO01043030.1, forward strand.
AATTTTCATGTATATATATATACATATATATCTTATATATAAGATGTAGATATATCTTATCACTTGATATTGTATAATTTAAATATGAAAATTTATTTAAAATTACATGAGTCAATGATAGAGAATGTAGTATAGATAAATCCCTAAAATGTGGGCCCTGTTCAATAAGATTATGAGTACAATGGGATAGTGATGATGAAGATGAGCAGAAAAGAGATGAGGAAGGGAATGGAGATAACAGCTACCAGATATTGAATGCTTAGTAAGTGTTAAGCACTATAGATATATTTTCATTTAATTATAATAATAACCCTGAGAGATAATTACTACTATATTCATTTCTGAATTATAGCTAGACAAGTGGTAGTTGAAGAAAATTGCCTAAAGATTTTCTGAAGGAATCCTTGGTCTTAATTAAAATTTTAAAATTCCCAAAGGGCATTAAGACATTATACTGAAGTCATAGTGGTGGTAGAGCTCTGCACAGAATAGACGGAGCATTTAAAATAGTATGGAATATTGGTTTAATGGTTAAAAAAAACAATGCTTGATTTGATTTAGAATTTTTCTTTTTAGCTTCTTTACCAAATCTGGTGCCCCACGACTTTTTCACAATATTGTTTCATGAGCTGGGTGCGGTGGCGCATGCCTGTAATCCCAGCATCTGGGGAGGCAGAGGCAGGAGGATCGCAAGTTTGAGACCAGAGGCAGTCTGCATAACTTAGTAAGACCCTGTCTCAAAAAGTAAAAAAGTGGGCTGAGGGTGCAGCTCAGTGGTTCAGCACTTGCAGAGCATGCAAGTGTAAGGCCCTGGGTTCAACCCCAGTACCTTAAAAAATATTGTTTCATGTACTGAGTTATTTTCCAAAATTAAAATTTAATCACTATGTACTAGTTAAGATTTTGATTTTTTAATTTTACTTATAAGTTAGGTTTCATAGCTTATGGAAGTTTTGCAAAAAATAAAGTTTTTAAAAAGAACATAATCTTAATGAGAGGAGGACTCATATCTTTTTAAGTCCTACTTACATCCTCAGAACCTAGCATGATGCCTAAAAGTATGTTGTTTGTTGCTAGGTGATATCAAGTCATGTCCAACTGATAGTGACCCTATGTACAATAGAAGAAAACATTCCCCAACACTGTGCCATGGCCGACAATATCTTAGTGCTTCTCTGCTGCTTATCGGGTTTTTCATGGCTGATTGTTTCAAAATCATTTCAATGGTGGAATGCCAGGACCTTTTCCCATTTTTGCCATGCTGGGGATTGAATCCAGGGCTACAGAGAGCACTGAGTAGCACTCTACTGAATGCACTAAGCCCCAGCCCCCTTGATAAATATAGACATTCTATAACAAAAGAAGTGTGCAATGAGCTCTTAGTGTTTGAAATAGAGTTTGATATAGAGTTGAATGTAGCAATTGAAATGTATAGGTCCCCAAAAAAGAACAAGAAACTTATAAAAGAGAAATTTCTAATAGAATGAAACCATGAAAGAATGTTATAGGTTATTGTGGTTGTAATATGGAATCACATTAGAAAACCCTTATATGTTAAGATGTTGTTTGTGTTAAAAGTTGGAAATATATTCCACTAAGTTCTAAAGGAAAGAAAACATGACATTTTTTGTCCATAGATGAATCCCTAGAGCTTAATACAGTACCTATAAATGTTCAGTAATTACGTGGCCACTTTATGAAAGGTATTAAGCATATGTTCAAAGAAGAGGCAAAAGGAACAGAAGATTTTTCCTTGAATAATTCTCATCCTCAATCTCTAAATTGCCTATGCCTAAATAGAAGTACTATAAAACTTGTATGGACCTATGTCCTATAGGCATGTTTATGTACCTATGTTGAAGCTCTAGTCCCCATGTGATGGTATTTGGAGATAGAGAATTTTGATTTTGATTATGTTTAAATAAAGTCATGAAAGTAGAGTCCTCATGATCAATGAATGTTGTTATAGGAAAATGAGGAACAAGAACTTTATTTCCATCATGTGAGGAAACAGTAAGATGGCTGCCAGCTATAAATCTGGAAGAGAGTCTTCACTCAGAACTTGACCATGGTGCTATTTTCATCTCTTTCTTCCAGGCTAGATAATGTTGAGAAGTAAATGTTTGTTCTTTTAGTTATTTTATTTAGTCATAGCAGCCCAGACTGACTAATACACCATGATAGTCATTATCCATGATAACAGAAGAAAATATAAGGTATCGATTAGTACAAAAAACAAGAATTAATAATAAAGAAAAATAGTACACAATCCTATACATGTAAAATCTCATGACCTCAGGTGAAAAAAATTAAGATAAGATTTCTACTAATACTTATATTTCCTTCCACCCAAAAAAGTAAGTTTAGCATTTAGAAAAATTTCCAATGGCATTGGCGGTCTCACAAGCCAGCAGGCAAACTGTTATCCTGAGAGAGAACATTTTGGGTGCAAATATCAAAGATAAATAAGAATTTCTTTACATGAGTCATGTAAATAAAGATATTATTCATTGTGAATGACAAAATTTGGTTTTCAATCAATTTTAGGTTATATCATAAATCCCTCACACACTAACTTACTTTCTTCAGGTATAAAATATAATAAATAATAAGAGTACTTGAACCATGGGATAGTTGGATAAATTAAATGAGAATATAAAGGAAAGGTCTCCTCAGAACATATGGCATTTAAGAAATACTTTTTATTACAATAATGAATAATTTTGAACAGACAAGTGGAAAGATAAACACTATTACTTGCATTGGTTTTTAACTACTCAATCAATGTGACTTACATACAGACTCTGCTTATGGGCCAAAAATCAGTAGTTTATAGGGAAATTGTTTACAAAGAAAACAAATTACCAATCAGGATTCTTAATTGTCACTATCCTATGGGGACCCACAGTAATAGAAATGGGAAGTCAGCTAGACTACTTACGGTGTCACCATGTGTGGTCTTAGTAAAAATCCAGAGAGCCACAGCCTGTGATATTTATAATCGTGCCCAGAGACTAGCATCCTGATGTTCCAGGACCCTTACCAATGACAAGAAAATTAATCAGTACTGTGCCACAGGCCTATTCTGTTCCACATTTTTGTGACTTATCTGGATTGAATTCTATGTGACAGACTGATCAAATAAGCAAATTACACAAAGCAATGCAGCATGATGGTTAAGAATACGAGTTTGGAATTAGACAAGTATAGGTTTAGATCAGTTTATTTTCCAAACCATCTCTTATGAGATTAAAGTGTGTATCTGTCCATTTGCAGCAGTGTGCCTTTAAACAGGGCACATATATAAAATGCCCATGCCCCCATTTATACAATGCACATAAACACAGAAGTTATCCCCCAGGTTTTCTGTGGAAGATCACATAAGATTTCATGTGACGTTAATTTCTTGTGCCTGATGCATCCAAAACATTCAATAAAATCATGCTCTCTCTTTCTCCCTCTCTGTCTCTCTGCCTCTCTCTCTCTCTCTCTCTCTCTCTCTCTCTCTCTCTCTCTCTCACACACACACACACACACACACACACACACAACTTTAGCTTCATGGTTGGTATAGGATAATCAAGTAAATCATGTCCTTTCCTATATGTTCTTTGGGGATAGGGAGACAAGAAATAAAATAAAGAAGGAGAAAAGACAGAGAAAGGAAAGGATTTAAAACTCAAAGTGCTAAGAAAGAAAGGTGATTGGCCCTCAAGAGTGTGGGGAGAATATGAAACTAATAAAAAAATGGTGCTATATCCTATTCCACTCAGGAAACCATCCCCTCCTTGCCTAATTCACCTGCTCCCTGTTCATCTCAAGCTCTGTTAAATGCATATAGAACAGCTGGCAGATGGTCTAGGCTGACCTCCAAATGTTAACAATTCATAAATGTACATGAAATTGAAATGCAGTAAAATTCTAAAGAGTATTCATTTAAGAACTGACTGTTTAGATGGTTTAATGTTCATGTCTTTGTATCCTACTAAGACTTCTGTTGAACTCTGAATAATAGAAATTTAGAAACCTCACACGTATTTATGAATAATAGTAAAAAACACAATTGGTTAGATTTGTAAAGCAAAGAATGACATCAAAAATGGTGATTGTTTTTTATCTCTATAGAGAACTTCAAATTTCTACTTCATCAGTGGTTGTGTAACAACATGATATTATAGGCAATACCAACTTTTCCAGATGTCAGCAATTAACAGTACATTTGGTGTCCAGCAAAACAGTCAACATTTGCATGATTGACCAAAACGATTCAGATAATAAGGAATGCTTATCAAATGAAACAATCAGTAACATTAATTATAATTTTTGTTTTTATTCTTACAGCATCAGTTCTTCTAGGATGTAGAAAAAGTCATTCATGCTAACTTGGGGAAGGAGAAAAATAAATAAAAAAGTTAATGACTTCCTATGATTTACTAATGTAATTTTTCTCTACATTTGAATTTACCTCAATGTTAAAGTAAAGTTATATACAGTCAAATCAAATTAATATGGATGCATTAAGCACACAGTTGCTATGTCCTTAAAAATGTCTAGTCCTCAAAAAGCCATCCATATTTTAGCAGGAAAATGAAAATGAGAACAGATAGTCAACCAGGTGGTAAAATATTTAACTTAGCCTCTAAGTGCTATGTAAGAAATTAAATATAGAAATGTTATGGTTTGATTCGAAAATGTCTCCCAAAGGTCATGTATTTGCTATGTCCTCAGGTGGGAGTGCAGTAGTGGGAGACTGTGAAACTTTGGGAGGTGGGACCTGGCTTCTGTAAGTAGGTCACTGTTTGAGGGGTTGGGAAATTGATTGGGGGGGCAGTTCCAGAAAGATTTCAATGGTCCTGATCTGGCATGATGTGAAGTCCTCCATCCTAGGCTCAACCACCATGCCTCCCTACCACCATGGACAGAAATACATTGAACTGTAAGCCAAAATAAACCTTTATCCCCATAAGTTGTTTATGAAAGTTACTTTCATCACTGTGATGAAATAGCTGACTCACACAGGGAAATAGTTTCAAAGTACAAATATTGAAGATTTATTTTCATGAATGAGTTAAATTCTATGTATTTGGAGGTAAAAGTGTAGGCTTTAGATAAAATTGTTAAAGTACTTGGTACAGTGTCAGAGCAAAAACACAGGTGAAAAACATCCTAGTGTTTTATTGAAAAACTATAAGACAGAATTCATATTAAGAGAAACTGAAGATGTATGTAGAGGGATGGGAGCAAAGATTGTGGGATACAAGTACCCTTCACAGTGACTGTCTGAGTAAGAAGAGTCAGAACTAAAAAGGACAAATGACTTTGAGAAGAGAAAACAGAAGAAGGTGTCTGGGAACCAAGAAACAGATGATGAGAAATTTAAATACACCATATTATTGGAAAGACAACTCAGAGAAAAGTATAAAGCAATTCATAAAACCAAACATGGTTCTCTGTTGGGGGGAAAGGGGTATCCAAAACTACAAACATAAGTTAAGCTAGAGAGTTCAGGCAACTCTAATGATAGCAGCAGACTTGTAGTCTTAGCTGCAGGTGAAACCAACAGTTTTTATAAGCTGTAAATCCAGTATGATTATTTGGTCTGAAGGCAAGTCTTTCTGCACAAGCTAGCTTTACAGAAGAAATCCATTACATTGCTCAGCAACTCCTCAGGGTGCTATAACCAGGAGCAATCTTCAAGAGGATCCTACTGTTAGGAACAAAAGTACTCTAGGGATTAGAAATCACAGAACAATCACAGTTCAGGATCCCTGGGGACTCTGTGTCATTGTGATTGGTGAGAGGTACCCAGGAGAGACAGTCTTGAAGAGGGAGAGATTCTGTGACATATCAACAAAGAAGGTTAAGCAACAGGGAGTGGAGGGTGTGGAGGGCACAGTGCTCAGTGGTCACACTCTCAGTGACTAGGAGTGAGACATGTTGAATGTATTTTGACATAGGGACTGGGTCTGAAATTGTTGACGTGGCGGATGGTGGATTTTCAGTTCCAGTTGGCTCCAATTCTGATGCAGAACTCATTGGTTGATGTTATTCTAGGGGTATTCCATGGCTTGGATATTTGCCTCAACCACAGGTACACAGATGATGACATCTAAAGTAAGTGTGGACCTGCCCAAAAAGTCCACATACTGCTAAATCTTGGCTAAGGAGAAGGACTTGAAAGTAACCTATACTATTGCCCTTGATGTACAAACAAAATATCTCTGATGTGAATACAGTCTTGTCCCAGACAAAATTCCCTTAATCTGTCTGGTGGGAAGTAAGGACAGGGCTCAGCCTACACTACTGCACTATTCTGTCGAGAGTTGAAAAGAATAACAACTGATTTCAGCTGTGACCCAACAAACCCATCACCATATCTGACAGAAGCCAATATTAGAGAATCAAGAAACAAGTGCCTCCAATCCAAGTATGTCAACTAGGGGGAATTTTTAACTCATTTTTTTCTCATTAATTTTTCTTCTAGTTTTGTTTTTCTATTATTATTATTATTATTATTATTATTATTATTATTAATTTGCAATAATAAGGGGTTGATCCCAGGGCCTAATACATGCTAGGCAAGTACTCCACCATTGAGCTATACCTATAGCCCTTTTTTTAACTTTAAAAAAAATTTTGATACAGGATCTCTCTAAATTCTGCAGGCTGCCTTGGTCAAAGGATTGAAATTCTCCACTTCAGTCTCCTGATTAGCTGTGATTACGTGCATGTACCACATCCACCAGGTATATTTTATTCTTTAATTTGATTTTCTTTCTTTTCAACTTTCCCATATTTTACTTTAAAAATGTATTTGTTTTTTTGCTTTATCCTTTTGTATTTCCTCTTGTCATCTATTTTTAATTAATTTTGCTTGCATTAATTTTAGCTTTTTAGTTTATATAATTTTTGCCCCTATCTTTTTTATTTTTATTGGTAACTTAGTGTTTGTTTCATTTTTAAAACTTTTTCTGTATTGAGTTTCTATTTAGGTTTTTCTTACTATTGTTTTATTTCTCCTCTCTGAGCTTAGCTGGGGATAGAGTCTGGCACATTGAGCATTCAGGTGGGTGCTTAGCCCCTGAGTGACACCCTCAGACAAGATAAATGAAATCAGACCTGACTCCAGCCATAATCTAGCTATGCTTGAACCTTGGCAGATAATTCAACTTAAAGAATAGTGAAAACAGAAGCCCTCAGTTGGTGACCCAGCCCTAAGAAGGAATAGCTGGTGGGAGTCCTAGATCCCTACTTCTAGATATTCACCATTTGAGCAGTAGTAGAAAGAAACAATACAACCGTTTTGGAAACCATACCTATGAAGGAATTTAGCATAATGTTTCAGACCACACATTGCTGGCAAAACTGGAGGAGTAACCACGAATAGTTCGTGCCCTGTTCTTTTGTGTCTCTAATATGTCTGCCTGAAATAGTCAAAGGGAACCAACTTTGTGATTCCTGCAGAGAAAGTGAATCCTTCAGGCTGAAACACAACACACACAGTGTGAAAACCCACTAAACACAGCCAAATAAGTCCCAGGGAACCTAAACCATACAATACTACACAACAAACCAATATCCCAAGACACATGGACAAGTGAAGGCTGCACACTAACAAGATTCTTAAATAAAAGTTGAAGCAGTATACATAGTAGTAGATGCACAAATATCAACATATAAGCATAAGAAAAGTCAAAAACAAACAGAACAAACAAAAAAGCAACATGACTCCTTGGAAAAGTCAAAAAATATTCATAACAGATTCCAAAGATATTTAAGTGTATGAAATACCAAACAACTCAAAACATTGATTTCAAAAAAAGTCAATGAATTCAAAGAGGATAAAATAAGTAGCTGAATACTAAGGAATAAAATACAGGATAAGAAAAAGTAATTCAACATGGAGAGAAAGATATTTTTTTAAAAAAAAACTAGAAATCTTGGAAATTAAAACTCAATAAGTCAAATAAAAAACTCACTTGAAAGC
>VMDO01043031.1:0-10163 GCA_007922755.1 Pedetes capensis
GTGACATGAAGTTGTTGATAAAATTCCTTTATGATCCTTTTAGTGTCTGTAGGATCTGTAGTGATGTTTTCTCTTTCATTCTTTATACTGACATCTTTATCAATCTTCAAAGAGCCAGGCTTTGGTTCCATGACTTTTCTCTATTGTTTATCCATTTTCTATTTCATTAACTTTTAGCTTCCATCTTTATCATTTCCTTCTCTGCTTGCTTTGTGTTAAATATGCTTTTTCTAGTTTCTTAAACTGAGTGTTTTGAGATTTTTCTTTGTATCTAAGCATTTAATACTAGAATTTTCTAAGCACTGCTTTACTTGCACCCCACAGTTCTGATATAATCATTTAGTTTAAAATATCTTCAAATTTTCCTTATTACTCTCTAACTTATTGCTTATTTAGGGGTGTGTTGTGTAATTCTCCAACATCTGACGAGTCTTCAGTTTGTTTTGGTGAGAGAACATGCCTTATTATGGTTTTCATTCTTTTAAATTTTTTTGACTTGTTTTATAATTGCTATGTGTGCACTTGAAAATAATGTATAGTCAGTCTACTGTTGCAGAGTGTTGTGTTCCAGAGATGTCTATGAGTCTAGAAGATAGTTATCAAAGCCTTATAATCTTTGTCTATTTGTGATATCAATTATTTAAGAATATGAAAAATTTAACTGCATTTGAAAATGTGCACCTATTTGAATCTTCTCAGTTTAATTTCATGAATTTTGAAGCTCTATGTGTATTGGAGCTAAAAAGATAGCTGCTTTACTGTTGGAATCCCAAATGCTAGAATATAGAGGTCTACCTCTTGGGGCATTTAACTTGTACAGAGAACAAGCTTCTCATCTCTTGCTGGAAGGCAAATCCTGGTTGGCCATACTAGGGGTACTGGGGGTGCTGGAGGAGTGTGTGCATGTATGGGAGGAGAATGTTCCATAAATAACTGGCCATCAGTCTTGTGGCTTTCCAGTCATGCCTCACTCCCATCCTCCATAGTATTAAGCACTTCTGGCTCCTACTTTTTCTTCTCCCCATAGACAAGCAACATAAACTATGCCTGCTTTAATTGTGATACAACAGCCCCCTGTCTTCCTTCATCTTTCAAATTTTTGCTGAGATCTCATTTGCTGATGATCTTCCTCCTTTTCTCTCTGTGGCTGTGATTTTATACATGTAAAACAATTTCTAGCATTTTAATGCTGTCCTGGAAGAGCAGATATATTTTAATGAGAGCATATTCTCTAGTACTTTCTCTGCTAACCATTTGTAGTTTACCAAGCCCCACTATGGTTTCTGCAGCCTTTGCTGATTGGCTACCACATGCTTCCAGTGTACTGGCTTTCCTCAGCTCTGCCTCTGGAACCTATCTATTGGTATCACTTGCTCTCAGATATTACCCATAAATGCTGGCTTTACTCTGGCAACTGCCTTGGACCTTCCCTTGCTTTTACTCTGGGAGAACCCCAATAAACGCTTCACTCAGGAAAAAAGTAACTACTCATGTTCTTAAATAGTTGCCTGTTTGTATGCTCAACTTTCTGTCAAGATACTATATGGGGGTGTCCCACGTCAGTAACTCTTTTCCACCACCTTGTTTTGTGGCCACAAACTGATGTGCATTTTTGCATTTACCACAGAGATTTCCATATCTGTTATAAACCCCTTCAGCAGCAAATATTTACAATTAGTTTAGAGAGGGCTACTTAGGACTTACCTGCACCCTTACCACTGTGGCATCTGATCCTGTCAGATCTCAGAGGCAAAGCAGGGTTGGGCCTGGTTAGTACTTGGATGGGAGACTGCCTGGGAACATCAAGTCCTGTAGGTTTGGAAGAAGGACCTGGCAACTCACTCCCAAAATACAATCAGCCTTTGAAAACCCTATGAATTGCAGAGAAGCAGTAACAATACTGTTTCACCTATTGTACATAGGGTCACTATGAGTTGGACACCTACTCCACAGAACCTAACACTACCACCACCACTGAGGAGTTAAAGGAAATATGAAAAACACAAGGCACGTAATTTGAAGAGAAAGAAGAGTTGCAAATTTTCAGAGAATGCGAATAAAGGGGAATATGCCCTGCTTGGACAAATATAAAGCTTCAGCAGTTTAAAACGCTAGGTAGGATATGTAGTTCTAGTAACACTGGCTGAATTGCGATGCACAGCTCTTTTCACTGTCCCCACCTGAAAAACAACAGTGCCTTCACGGCACAGCATAACAAAGTGCTTGGTCCTTAAGTACTTCCAATCAGTGAGTGACTTTTCCATGAGGGAACCCTATGGAATAACCTTCCTATGTCTCCCCTGAAGAGCAGGAGACATTATGGATGTTAAGTCTTCACAGTACAGGCATGTGCAGGCAGCGTGGCCTGTGTGTCTCATTCTTTTCCTTCCTTCCTTCCTTTTTTTTTTTTTTTGTTGCAGTACAGATGGGTTGAACCCAAGGCCTCACACATGCTAGACAGGGGGTCTACCATTGATGTACATCTCTAGCTCATTTTTATTTTTTATTTTGCGTCAAGGTCTCACTAAGTTTTGCAGGCTGCCTCTGGCTTGGGATGCATGATCCTCCTACCTCTATCTCCCAAGTTGCTGGTCTTGTAGGCGTGCGCCACTACACCCAGCACTTCATAGGATTTCAAACGGTGAGTTTCCTGTGTTATTCCTCAGAATATTTGCAGCTTACATTTTCACATCTCCTCCCTGTCTACCATACTGGCTGGATACGTGGAAGGTCATTTCTACCTGGTGACAAATAAGTGAAAACAAGATGTGTTAGAAAAGTATTTAACCAGCACTTAGCAATTTCAGTGCTTTGCCCTGTGTCTCACCAGCTGAGTGTCTTTTAGCAGGTCACCGACGTCTCTGCAACTCACTTGTGAAATGGAGGGATTGGATGAGATCTTTGCCGTCTAATTGGTAGCATTAGCCACATCTGGCTTTTAAAATTTATATTAATTAAATCTTAACAAATTAAAAACAGTCTCTCATTCACACTAGCCGTGTTTGCAGGGCTTGGTAGCTGCCTCTATTGAACCCCTGCCCTCACTGCAGACTTATTACTGACTTCTAAGAGTTCTAAGAGATTGTGCCAGACAAACATTCTCTCAGGTGTTTTCAGGCTCTGAGATTCGAAGACTGGAAGACTGTGTACTTACAATGAGAAAATGGGTACATCAGAGACTAAAAAGGTGAGCACATGAATTTAATCTCAGCGTGCTTTGTCATCCCTATGGAGAGAAAATGGTCATGAATTATTAAGATTATTAACACAAAACGCAACACTATGAGAGCCTAGTGATTTGAAGCTTTACTCCGGTGGGAAGGACCATGAAAGATCTAGAATTAGATCTGCCATGCCAATGTCAACATCCTGGTTGGGTTCCAGCGAGACCGAACGCTTCGCGTCTACACTGGGTCATTTCTGGCTGCTATCCTAGGCCGTTATGTCAACACTGCCATGTCCAGTTTACCAGTGCACCCTTGCTAGCAGTGGTGGAACAGTGTCCGGCGATGCTGTCCAAGACCAGGCGGAGCATAGGCCAGAAAGTCACTTCCTGTTCTCCAAGGTCACGTCACACATTCCTCCTTTGTCTGCATCAGGGGTTCTTCACAGAGCATGTTGATGGGCTTTTGTCATGAGTGTTTGGGAGGGGGGAGTGGCAGTTTGCTACTATTTTTTATTAGTATTTTATTCATACACGTCAGTGGGGTACAGAGTAATAAGTCAGCTAATATACCCATTATGCCTGCAGTTGTAGTACTGTGGCTTCTGATCTCCTCAGAACTCAGAAGCTAAGCAAGGTCGGGCCTGATTAGTACTTGGATAGGCGACCACCTGGGAACACCAGGTGCTGTAGGCTTGGGAGAAGGACCCAGCAACCCACTCCCAAAAAAAGAAATCAGCCGTTGAAAAATCCTATGAATAGCAGAGAAGCACTGACAATAGTGTTTCACCCATTGTACATGGGATCACTATGAGTTGGGTACCTACTCCATGGCACTTAACAACAACAATATGCCCATTATGCAACTATCAAATCAGTATTGCTTATACTTCCATCTTCTTAAACATTTTAAAGTACAAAATAAACAACAAAAAGCTAAGGATTTTAATTAGTATGTAATGATGGTCATATGCAACCATGGGTAACATCATGATTCATTTCCCTTTCCTTTTTCCTCTCTCTCTCTCTCTCTCTCTTTTTTTTTTTTTTCGTGTTTTGGTATTGCATCCTGCATTTTGCATTTTTCTCCTTCCTTTACCCCTCTCTGTTATTCCCCTTTTTCTTCCCCTGCTTCTCCATAATCCATAAAGTACCAAGGCTTGCCTGCTGCTTGTTATTATGTTGTTACTATTTATTAAATTGCTATTTATGGAGTGTTAATGGCATCCTGCCTGCAGCCATAGCCCTGTGGCATCCAATCCCGTCAGATCTCGGAAGCTAAGCAGGGTCAGGCCTGGTTAGTACCTGGATGGGAGACCACCTGGGAACACCAGAAGCTGTAGGCTTGGGAGAAGGACCTGGCAACCCCCTCCCAAAAATCAGTCTGCCATTGAAAACCCTATGAACAGCAGAGAAGCACTGACAATAGTGTTTCCCTTGTTGTACAGAGGGTCTCTATGAGTCAGATACCGACTCGATGGCACCTAACAACAACAACAACAACAAATGGCATCCTAGAGACTGCTCAATAGCACATATCTCATTGTTCATTTGTGTCACACAATGACCCCATGGGTGGATAGGGGTGTATTTTTCTACCACCCTGGCTCCTAGGCAGATGTACATCCTACCACAAGTTCTTCACACCCCCGGTGTCCCTGACTTTCGCTTGTGTGTGTTGTGTTTTGTGTGGAATGTGTCCCATGAGCACTGTGTATGTGTTGAGACTGGATAAGCAGCATTTTTTTTGATATTTGGGGTTTAAACCCAGGTTTTGCACATACTTTGCAAGTGCTCTACCAGTGGGCTGCACCCTCAGCTCCCTTTTGACTTTTATGTTTTGAGACAGGATCTCACCAAGTTGTATAGGCTGCCTCTGGCCTTGAACTAACAATCCTCCTGCCTCCGTCTCCCAGTCGCTGGGACCAAAGGTGTGGCCTCCGTGCCAAGCACTGGCCAGATATCCCTTTTGCTGGGTAAGCAGTCGGCCGTTGCACTCAAGCTGGCTGCTGAGGACAGGCTGTCCCCTGGACAGGCGAGAGAGCAGCATAGCCTCTCTGGACAAGCCACGCGTCTCACTGGAACGGATGCCAGCCACCGGGCCACACTGACCTAGGGCCCACACAGCTTCCTGGTGTCCACGGTAGACGAAGCTTAGGCTCACCCTCCAAGGCCAACAGCTGGCGGAGGCGGGTGGACTATGGGTCCTTCCACAGACCAAGTCCATCTGATTCCTCCAGCCCAGGCTCCCCTGGCATCTTCCAAACCAGAGAAGTGGTAGAACAGGCCCCCAGCACACACTGCCTGACTTCCCAGGGTGCTTGTGAGGATGAGTGAGTTGTGAGGTGCACGTACCTGGCACGCAGTGAACTCCCAATGCACAGCAATGGTCATGATGATAGCCATGTGTGTGGCGGGGGTGGTAGCAGTTTCAATAGTCATAGTAATGATGATGCCGGCATTGTTAATTGTCAGTAGCTCATTCTTTGCAGTTGAAGAATCTTATTTACTCTGTGTAGATGAGTGTTATGGGGAAGCTGGGCATAGATTTGCCCTGGCCATTCCTGCCAATTATATCTTACAGTTGTGGAAACGGAAATTCAGAGAGATTAAGAAAGTTTTCCAGATGCTTCTCAAGTGACTCTCTTATTCTTTGAGCTCTTGCTTGTGTTCCTGGACAGGAGCAGGTGGGATGAGGGGGACCGCAGGAATGGCACATGGGCGAGGATGGCTGAGGGCAGAGCATTGGCCCTGTGGTGTTTGTGGTCCTGTGTGTTCCAGCTGCAAAGCCAGATTTCTGGAGATGGTCACATGCCACCATGGACATCATCTCCCAGGCCGTGACATGGTGGAGTCACTGCTGACTGAGTAGCAAAAAACTCCACCTGAACAGGCAGTCGTCCAGCCAGGAAGATGACGATGAGATTCATGTGGCCCGTCCTGGGAAGCCAGCTGTTTGCTTGCTCAGAAGCAACCACTTTGAAATCCCAACCAGATGGAATTCACTGAGGGGGGAGAGGAAGGTGAAATCAGGATTGGTGACAGTTATCTGAAAACTGCCCCAACAGGCTGGACGGCTGGTCTGGACGGGGCCTCTGCAGTCTTCCAAGAACAACTTCCCAAGCACAGGCCTGGCCCCCAGGGCCAGATCTTCTTTCTGGGTTTTTCACTGAGCTGGTCGCTCTGCTTTTCTCCATGGGTTGGCCAAAGGCTACTTTCCTTGTTACTAAGACCAGAGGGATAAGCCCAGCCTTCTTAATCCTACAGTGTGTATTACTCAAAAGAGGAAACGTGTTACAGGTGTGGCTTCCTCCAGAGCTATGAGCATGCAGACCTTGGAAGCTTGTGCCCCTGAGTCATCAGACCAGCGTGTGAACCTGGTCCTGCTCCCTCTCAGCTGCGTGATGTGGGACAAGTCACTCAATCTCTTTAAGCCTCAGTTCCCCTATCCATCAAATAGGTACAATAATATAGACCCATTTTGCAGAGTGGCTTGAAAAATCCAATGAGCAAAGGCACTCACGGTCCTTGGTACAGCGCCTGGCACAGAGTAAAGCAGAGCTGACACTGGCGTTCCTCAAATATCCAAATAACTCCTTGCAAAACACTGAACAAGGGAAATCGTGAGGGCCTGGATTAACCAGGATGGGCACTGTCACTGCCGGTAGCCAGTCTGCATGGTGGATACTGGTGTTGTTTCAGTTGTTAAACGTTTTGGATATTGCTCCTGGTACAATCATTCAATAAATGTTAACTCTTATTGCTATTATTGTTGTTCTCTCTAGGAGGGAACCAGGAATCCAAGGGACAGAGTGTCTTGGACAATTTGTACCCACACGTGGTATGCTGTGTTTCGGAGTCCCTCATCCCCACCTGCTCCCTGTCGCCACAAGGAAATACCTTCTTCACAGCACACAGCGTCCATGAATCATCCATCAAACGGGGAACTGTTTCGTGTTCTCTCTACAGTGAAGCAGAGGAGAGGCCCTCATTCTGCAGCTGAATGCTTCCAGAAGTCCAGAAGACCATTCCCAAAAGATGACTGTGTGTCTTCCTCAAAGAACATCTTTGATTTCTTTCTTCTTCAGCAGAAAAATGAAGAGGTCGAGAAGACAGAAGAAGCCTGGTGCAGTGGCACACGCCTGTAATCCCAGCAGCTTGGGAGGCAGAGGCAGGAGTATCACAAGTTTGAGACCGGAGGCCAACTGCGTAATTTAGGGAGACCGTCTCAAAAAGTTAAAAAAAAAAAAAAAAGGCTGAGGGTGCAGCTCAGTGGTCCAGCACTTGCAGAGCATGCAAGCGTGAGGCCCTGGGCTCAACCCCCAGTACTGCAAAAAAGACAAAACAACAACAACAACAACAACAACAACAACAAAGAAGACAGAAGACACAACAAACAAGTGGGAGACAGAGATGAAGGTGAGAGAAATCCCAGTTGGAACCAAAGCAGAAATAGTAAGTGGTGCCATCTTGCAATCAGATAAGGCATTGGCTCATTGAAGCCTTACAGAGGTCTGGCATGAGAGATAAACATTGTTTCCTTCATCAATTGCACCAAAATAATATGATTTCCAAAGTGTGCAGTTAAAAATTCTTTTAATCAGCATACAATATAATGGGTTTCATTACGGCATTTTTGTATAATTATGTTGTGTACTTTTCTCTTCTTCACCCTGCGTTACCCCCCCTTGCTGTTCCCTCTCCTTTCCTGCTATTCCCTTCTCCCACTTCAAATAGATTCCCTTACACTTTCTAGTGGGCTGGGATTTCGCTCAGTTGGTAGAGTGCTGCTCTGCAGTCTCTGAGTTCCTAAGTTCAATTCCTAGCACCACAAAAATGGGAGAAGGACGTGGCAGTCCACTCCTGAGGCAATCCTGAAAACCAATTAGCCATTGAAAACCCTATGAGGGTCACTATGAGTTGGACACGACTTGACGGCACCTACCTACTTTCAACAACATACTTTCAAGTCTCTCTCTGTCTCCCTCTCTCTCTCTGTGTCTGTCTCTCTCTCATTCACACACATTTTAAAAACCTAGTTTCTACATATGACAGCACGTGGTATTTATCTTTCTGAGTGTGGCTTATTTTGCTTAACATTATGGCCTCTAGTTGCATCCGTTTTCCTGCAAATAACATCCTCTCATTCTTCTTTATGGCTGAATAAAAGTCCACTGTGTATATATAACATATTTTCTTTATCTATTCATCTGTTACTTGCAACTGTACCACAGTGGCATCTGATCCCATCAGATCTTGGAAGCTAAGCAGGGTTGGGCCTGGTTAGTACTTGGATGGGAGACCACCTGGAAACACCAGGTGCTGTAGGCTTGGAAGAAGGACCCTCAACCCACTCCCAAAAAACAATCAGCCATTGAAAATTCTATGAATAGCAGAGAAGCACAGACAATACTGTTTCACCTGTTATATGTAGAGTCGCTATGAATTGGACACCGACTCCATGGCACCTAACACTACACACACATTCATCTGTTTTGGGGCATCTAGGCTGATTCACACCTTGGATAGTCACATGTGTTTTGATTCTCTGTTAAATAGTGAACTAGGGTTGTCTAATTTATTGGAACAGCAAAACAATTGTTTTCGGTGCTGTTTCATTCTTGAATACAACTTCACTGAAATGCTCAAAAAATATATATAAGCACAGGTGACATGAACAGTTTAAAAGTGCCCAAGATATATGAAAACTTACTTTTCCTCAGAATACTGAAAAACATTTTATGCTTGCTCTTTGAGGTTGAGAGTGGTAGAAACACCCAAACTCCCTTCAGAGAGGAGAGCAAGGAATCAGAGGATTGAAGTAACTTCACTGTAATTGGATTTTCAAGTTCATGGTCCAAGATTTTTATATTTGAATTGCACATTTTACTATTATATTTGAATTTATTACCATTTGCTCTAAAATTGAGCTAAAAGTCTATTAATAGAAAGCCTTTTGTCCTGATAAATAAGGAGGAAACCAGATCTAACAGCAGGTACAAATTTTGGTGAGCAAAGCCTAGTGTGGCCCCATGTTCATGCATTGTAAAATCTCCCATTGGCTTGGGACAAATATATTACTTACTTCAAACCACGTTGTTGTTGTTAGATGGCATCAAGTCGGGTCTGACTCATAGTGACCCGATGTACAACAGAACAAAACACTCCCCAATACTGTGCGATGCCTGGCACTATGTCAGTGCTTCTCTGCTATTCATAGGGTTTTCAATGGCAGATTGTTTTGGAAGTGGGCTGCCAGGTCCTTCTCCCATTTTTATGGTGCTGGGGATCAAATTCAGGGCCTCAGAGAGTGCAGAGCAGCACTCTACCAACTGAGCTAAACCCCAGCCTTTACTTCTAACCAATGTTGTTGTTGTTCTTAGGTGTCATCTGCTCAGAACTGACTCATAGCAACCCTCATAGGGTTTTCAATGGCTAATTGTTTTGAGATTGCTTCAGGAGTGGATTGCCATATCCTTCTCCCATCTAACCAATATGAGGAGACAAAGCTGCTAGCATGTCACTCCTGCCATTGTACTATCTATCTATCTATCTACCTTCCTATCTATCTATGGAATATATATTGATACATGGCTAATCTTGCTAGGATGAATCAGAGACTGTCCCTTTATGACTGGCGTTAGAGGGCTGCCAAATGTGTGAGGGTCTAAGGCCAAGGGTGAGAGTCAAGGGACTATGGTGGCATCTAGGAGCCCAAATCAGCCCCTGGCTGATAGTTGGTAAGGAAATAGGGACCTCGGTCCTACAAATAAATTTTTCCAACAACCCGAGGGAGTGTCAAAATGGATCTTTCTCCCAGCTCAGCCTCTGAAGAGACTGCAGCCCCGGCCAACACCTGCACTGTCAAAGGGGTGAATATCTTGGAACTGTGGATTGTAAATATACATTGTTTTAAACCACTAGGTTTATGGCAATTTGTTATACAGCAATAGAAACCTAGTCTATAAACTTACACCAGTTAGTGAATATCAGATCATCT
>VMDO01043032.1:0-10164 GCA_007922755.1 Pedetes capensis
GAACATGATATTTAGGTATGCATAGGATTATGTATACTAGAAAAAGCACATGCTCCTTTTTCCAAAAGCTTTGCAATAGAATATTTTGTGCATTTTCTCAATACATGCAGTTCAGAAATAATTTGTAATAGTTCAACATGTTTTAATTATCAGAGTAAAGAAATTGTAACTCAGGTTATTTTCAATTTTCACCATGAAACAATTAAACATCTTTGTTGAGATTTGGGATTCTTAAAAGTGCAAATGACTACATATATAACATTGTACCAAGAAGATGATAATGTTTTTAGTCTTTAACAATGGTAACAAGAAAGAGTAAGTAGTTCCTATGTTTTGGAAACCATAGTAACTATTTTCATATGTTTAATAATTTAATGCTAACAACAGAAACTTTTCATGTAGTGGCTTAAATAATATCTGCATTTTACAAACTATGACAATACAACTTAGAGTTTTTTATTTGGTTTTGCCCAATTAACAAAATAAGCAGACAGCAGAGCAGGGGATAATTCCAGGCTGAACTACTTTAAGGTTGTCTTCCTGACCAATCCACTGTACAGCCTCTACAAAATGTTCTTAGACACTATTGACATTTAGCCCCAGAATGGTGGCACACACTTGTAATCCCAGCTACTCAGGAGGCAGAGGCAGAAGGATTGCAAGTTTGAGACCAGAGGCAGTCTGTATAATGTAGCAAGACCCTGTCTCAAAAAGTAAAAAAAAAAAAAAAAAAAAAAAAAAAAAAAAGGGCCGAGGATGCAGCTCACTAGTCCAGCACTTGAAAAGCATGCAAGCATGGGGCCCTGGGTTCAATCCCCAGTACCACAAAATAAATAAATAAATAAATAAATAAATAAATAAATTGACATTTGAGGCTTGAATTTTTTTTTTAATTCCCTAAGCTTGAGGAAAACAGAATGTATTCTTCCCTTTTGGTTTTCTATCTCTAGCTCTTTGTATATGTCATTCTAATCTTTGATTGTTTCTTCTTGAGCTTCCCTTAGAAATCTTCCACATAGTTCCTTTACTTCATCATGCCTTTCTTTTGCTTTTGTTGCTCAACATTCAGAGGCATATTTCAGTCTATTTTGACATATAATTTGGTCTTTCTTTTTTTCTTATCTTTTTAATAAGCTGTTGCTTTCCTAGTGAATGATATCTTTGATGTCAGGCCACAACTCATCTGGTCTTTGATCATTAATGGTTAACATATCAAACCTGTTCTTGAGGTGGTCTCTGAACTCAAGTGGGATATCATGTAGATCATATCGTGGCTCTTGCACACTTGTTCTAATTTTCTTCAGTTTCAGTTTGAACCTGCATATAAGCAGTTCATATTCTGATTCACAATCAGCCCCTGGTCTGGTTCTGACTTTTTGTATTGAGCTTTACTTCTTCTCTTTCCACAAATGTTGTCAATTTGGTTCCTGTATGTTCCATCTGACTCCCAGTGACCTTATATACAATAAGTGAAACACTATTGTCAGTGCTTCTCTGCTATCCATAGGGTTTTCAGTGGTGGATTGATTTTTGGGAGTAGATTTTCAGGTCCTTCTCCCAAGCCTAGAGTATCTTGTGTTCCCATGAAGTCTCCCATCCAAGTACTAACAAGGCCTGACCCTGCTTAGCTTCTGACATCTGATGGGATCAAACACCACAGTGCTATGGCTAGGGACTGGCATTTAGTTCAGTTGGTAGAGTGTCACTCTGCAGTGTTTGAGGTCCTGAGTTCAATTCCAAGCACCACAAAATGGGAGCAGGATATGACAATCCACTGCCAAGGCAATCCCAAGACAGCTACTGAAAACCGTATGAGGGTCACTATGAGTCAAACATGACTCGACAGCACCTAACAACCTAACATGTTCCATCTGGTGAATTCCATGTATATACTTGCCATTAACATTGGTGAAAAAATGTATTTGCAATGAAAATGAATAGATCATTGGTCTGAAAAAATTGTACCTTGCAATCTCGAACATAGTTTCTGTCACTGAAGCCATATTTTCAAACTACTGAGCCTTCTTTGTTTCTAACTTTTGCATGTCACTAGCAATTTTCAATACATCTTGATTGCATGTTTGGTCTATTTCAGATTGCAGAAGCTGGCAAAAATATTCTCTGTCTTCATTTGTGGTCTTCCTTAGTGGTTGGTGCATAAATTTGAATAATAGTCATATTGACTAGTCTTCCTTGTAGGTGTATGGATATCATTCTATTACTGACAGCATTGTATTTCAGGAAAAATCTTGAGATGTGTTTTTTTGATGATGAATGCAACCCCACTTCTCTTTAATCTATCTTTCCTGGCATAGTAGACCATCTGATTATCTGATTCAAAATGGCCTAAGCCAATCCATTTTAGCTCACTGATACCTAGATTTTCTATGTTTATGTGTCACATTTCCCTTTTGATGATTTCCAATTTTCTTAAGTTAATACTATGTACACTCCACATTCCAAATATCTTTGTTCCTTCTCATTTTGAATTATGCCAAATGGAAATCTCTAGGGCTTTACTTCATTCCTATCATTAAGGTTGACTTTTCTTTGAGGAGGTGACTCTTTCCCAGTGGTCCTGTGATTGCCTTCCAACCTGGGTGGCTCATTTTCTGGCACTACATCTGGTAGGGTTTCTAGGCTATTCATAGGATTTTCAGTGATAAATTGTTTCTGGATTGGGCAGCCAGGTCCTACTCCCTAGTCTGTCTTAGTCTGGAAGCTCAGCAGAAGCCTATTCACCATGGGTGACACTGCTGGTGTCTATAATAGCAATGTCAAAGCATTCAGCACCACAGCAACCTGCCAGCCACAACAGTATGTCAAAGTGACAGACATTTGGAGATATATGTATATATGAATGAATGATATGGCAATCTACCCCTAAAAAAAGTTCCAAAATTAATAATCAGCCATTGAAAACACTATGACGATTACTATGAGTCAGACTTAACCAGATAGCACCTAACCACAATAAATATACATGGGGGGATGTGCATGGGTGTGGGTGTGTATATATATATACATACACATATATACATATAGACATATATATACACATACATATACACACACATATATACATACATACATATGGATGTATGTGTGTGTGTGTGTCCCAGATGTTTGTCAACTCATCATGCTTTTGAGGAGAGTGTGTTGCTTTGTTGTTGAATGCCATGCCAATGGCATTTCAGATTCCACCAGGGCCACCCATGGTGAAGAGGTTTCAGCTGAGCTTCCAACTAAGGCAAGGTAGGGAGAAGGACCCAGAAGGGCACTTCTGAAGCAATTAGACATTGAAAACACTATGAGTAGCAGGGAAGAACTGTCAGATGTGTTGTTGTTGTTGTTAGGTGCTGTTGAGTCCAGTCTGACTCATAGCAACCCTGTACAACAGAAGGAAACACTTCCTAATTCTGTGCCAGGCACAGGATCTTATTCACATTTAAATTCATTGTTGTAGACACTGTGTCAATCAGTCTGGTGGAGGGTTTTCCTTTCTTTCTTCAACTAACCACTCTCCCAAATATGATGTCTTTCTCCATGGATTGATCTCTCCTGACTACATGTCCGAAATATGTAAGGCGCAGTCTGGCCATTCTTGCTTCCAAGGAGCACTCTGGTTGCACCTCTTCTAGGCCAGATCTGTTGGTTCTTTTGGCAGTCCATGGTATACTCAATACATGTCTCCAGCACCATAATTCAAAAGCACCAATGCTTCTCCTGTTACGCGTGTTCAATGTCCAGCTTTCACAACTATACCATGCGACTGAAAACACCATGGTATAAATCAGATGCACCTTCGTCTTCAACATGACATCTTTACTTTTCAACACCCCAAAGAGCTCTTTTGCCACAGCTCTTCCTAGAGCAATGCGTCTTTGGATTTCATGACTGCTGCATCCACGGGTGTTGATTATAGAACCAAGCAAAGTAAAATATTGGACAACCCCAATCTTTTCTCTATCTACTGTGAAGTTAGATACTGACTCAGTCAAAAGGATTTTTGTTTGGTTGATGTTTAGTTGCAACCCATATTGAAGGCTATGATCTTTGATCTTCATCAGTAAGTATTTTAAATCCTCTTCACTTTCAGCAAGCAGAGCTGTGTCATCTGCAAAATTTAGGTTGTTAATGAGTCTTCCTCCAATCCTGATACCATGTTCTTCCTCATAAAGTCCAGCTTCTTGGATTATTTGCTAAGCATATAAATTGAAGAGATAGGGTGAAAGTATACAGCCCTGACACACACCTTTCTCAACTTTAAACCACTCAGTGTTTCCTTGTTCTATTCGAACAACTGCCTCCTGGTCCATGTACAGATTTCTCATGAACAAAATTAGGTGCTCTGGCATTCGCATTTACCAAAGTGTTATCCATGATTTGTTATGATCCACACAGTCAAATGCCTTTGCATAGTCAATAAAACATTGATAGACATCTTCCTGATATTCTCTGCTTTCAGCTAATATCCACCTGACATCAGCAATGATGTCCCTGCTTCCCCAGTCTCTTCAGAATCTTGCTTGATTTTCCAGTAATTCCTTGTCTATACACTGCTGCAGTTGCTTTTGAATGATCTTTAGTAGAATTTTGCTGTGTTTGATATTAATGATATTGTTTGATAGTTTCCACATTCAGTTTGATCCCCTTTTTTGGGAATAGGCACAAATATGAATCTCTTCCAGTCAGTTGGCCAAGTAGCTGTTTTCCAAATCTGTTGGCATAAACATGTTAGCACCTCCAATGGTGCATCTGTTTCTTGAAACATCTCTATTGGTATACCATCAATTCCTGGAGACTTGTATTTTGCCAGTTCTTTCAAAGTGGCCTCCACTTTGTCCTTCAATACCGTTGGTTCCTCTTCATATGCAACCTCTTGAAATGGTTTCTTATCTACACATTCTTTTTTGTATAATGACTCTGTGTATTCCTTCATCTTCTTTTGATGTTTCCTGCATCATCTAACATTTTCCACATAGAATCTTTCACTACTGCCACTTGAGGCTTGAATTTTTCTTCACTTCCTTAAGCTTGAGAAACCCAGAGTGTGTTCTTCCCTTTTGGTTTTCTGCAGCCAGCCCTTTGCACATGTCATTATAATATTTGTCTTTATTTTCTTGAGCTGCCTTTTGAAATCTTCTGTTTAGATACTTAACTTCGTCATGCCTTCCTTTTACTTTAGCTGCTTGATGTTCATGGGCAAGTTCCAGTGTCTCTTTTGACATGGAATTTGGTCTTTTCTTTTTTTTTTTTTTTCCTTGTCTTTGTAATAACCTTTTGCTGCCTTCTTGAATGATATCTTTTATGTCATGCCACCATTTATCTGGTCTCCTATCATTTGTGTCTCATGCATTAAACCTATTCTTGAGGTGGTCTCTAAACTCTGTCAGATATAGTGCCAGAAAATTTGTGTCTCCAGGCTGGAAGTCATCATGAAGCAACTGTGAAAGAGTTGCCTCCTCAAAGTAGAGTCAACCTTAATGATGGGAATGGAGTAAAGCCCCTACAACCTCCTTTTCCTATTGTGGAATGATTCAAAATTTTATTTCACTCTGCTGTACATAGACTTGCTATTAGTTGGATTTGACTTGATAGTTTCAAACCATAATATGTAAGTGTATGTGTGTACACATGTGTGTAAATATATATGTGCATACATATCTATATAATTGTGTATATATATTCAATTTTTCGTCTAACTTATTTTTCTTTTAATTTAATCATAAATATTTACAAAATTAGTGTTTTTTTTTAATTTAGGGAACATACAGTTTGAACTAATGCATTCATTTTTAGTATATAGTCATTGTGCAAATTTGGGATTTGGAATTTCTAATATTCTATGTTATCATAGACTGGGATTTAGCTCAGTTGGTAGAGAGCTACTCTCTGGTCTCTGAGGTCCTGATTTTGATTCCCAGCACTGAAAAAATGGGAGCGGGATGTGGCAATCCACTCCCAATGCAATCTCAGAATAATCAGCCATTGAAAACCCTATGAGAGTCACTGAGTTGGGCATGACTTGACTGCACCTAACAACAATGACAACATGTTATCATAAGAGATTTGTCAATTCTATGAAGAAAGTTCTCTGTGTATACTCAATAATATAAAAGTTATGGATGTTTATATTTCATTTAGAATAATTGCCTTATTCTTGTAGTTACTCTTTTTTATTTCCTGCTTTACTCTTTTGTTTCTTCTAAACCTCTTTGGATTTTTTTTCTATGAGCAACATCTTTATCATTGTGTATACTATCAGTGAGTTTATTAATCAAGACACTATTGGTCTCTTGGACTGAGATGGGCATGTAAGGAAACTAGGCAAATAGAACATTCACAATTATTTGAATATTATACCCCTGCTAAGAATCATAAACAAAATATTTGAAGTCCACTAACTGTTGGTGCTCAGGAAGATGGCAGAATATGTATTGACCATGAAATTGCTGCAGAAGTCCTAGTTCATTTAACACCTTTCATGTGGTACTTCATTTTCTTCTGTTTTAAAAGAATATAATATCCATAGACTAATGTCTTCTTTTTCCTTTAGTTTAGAATTTGTTGTATGAAAAGTAAGCAGAAACTACTGAGATTCTCCTTATTATCCTGGAATGGAAATTTAAGAGCTTGAAAGATGTACAGTGAAATGAAGAATGATACTTTCACTTGTAATTCCTGGTATTCATGAGCTTCCTGAGGCAGATTTTTAGTATCCTTTGTTCTGTATAAGAAAAATAATTAAATGATCTGATGGGTCTTATCACTTAGCAGTAGGATTTCTCCCTGTTTAATAGAAATGGAATATTACTCTGCAAAAGAAAATGAAATAATGTCATTTGCAGCAAAATGGATGGAACTAGAGAATATTATCATAAGTGAATGAACACTGGCCCAAAAAGAGAAATACCATATATTCTTACTCATATGTGGGAGCTGAATCTTACTTACAGGAAGAGAAAACCTATACACAAGTAGGCATATAAAAATGCACAATTAAAATTAATGAATAAGGGAAAATATAATGAGTACAAAGAAGCAGGTAGGGGACTAGCAAAGGAAAAAGAAGATTGTAGAAATTGGGAAGGGGAAGAGAAATAATGTAAAGGGATTAAAAAGGCAGATGATAATCTCAATGTAAATGATGCAAATTCATGAGTACATGGGAAAAATAGGAGAATATAACCCAAATATGCATAGGAGTTTTACTACACATTAATCAAAGTTTCCATTTGTAAGTTGATAAAAGTGTAACCAAAAGTGACATAATAATTGCATAATGGAAAAAGCAAATGCTGTATTACTTGGTACCCCACCAATACTTAATCATGAAGGGAAACGAAACAAAGAACAGCAAGCTTCTCTTCTTAAATTTTTACTTGAAAGCATTGTGTGAAAGCAGAGATTCTTAACTCTGAAACTCTTAGAAAAGAGACTCCCCCCCCCCCCCAGTTCTGGGGATGGAATCCAAGGCTTTTTGCATGATAGACAAGATTTCTCTCACTGAGCCCCATTCCTAATCCCAAGAAAAGCTATCTTTTAAGTCAACATTTAGTAGCAAAACCAAACCTTAGCTGACTTGTGACTATTGTTGTTAGGTGCCATCTAGTCAGTGTCCAACTCACAGCAACCCTACATACAATAGGCAAAATAGTACTGTTAGTGCTTCTATGCTATTAATAGGATTTTCAATGGTTGATTATTTCTTGGGAGTTGGTTGCCAGGATCTTCTACTTATCCTACAGCACCTGGTATTCCAAAGCAGTCTCCCACCCAAGTACTAACCAGGCCCAACCCTGCTTAGCTTCTGAGATCTGATGGGATCAAACACCACACAGACACTTGTGACTATAAGGGGCTTAAATTTAATGTATATCCACACATTATTAATATTCATGGAAATGTTAATGCTTTTCATTATGGAGGATTTTTAGAGAACGTCACCTTTTAGTTATCTGTCGTTGTTGTTGTTGTTAGGTACCGTCAAATCGGTATCCGACTCATAGCGACCCTCATAGGGTTTTCAATGGCTGACTGTTTCAGGGTTGCCTTGGGAGTGGATTGCCAGGTTCTTCTCCCATTTTTGCGGTGCTGGGAATTGAACTTGCGACCTCAGAGACTGCAGCACAGTGCTCTACCAACTGAGCTATATCCCAGCCCTTTTAGTTATTTGTATGTATGAATAACAATATATTTGCAAGATCCACAAAGTTCCAAATGCAGAAGCAGACCACAAATTTTTTTATGATATGTTAATGATCTTTACTGAACTTATTTTTTATTATTCTTTAATTGAAAATGATTTAGAAATAATGGATGTAAGTATAGGAAGGAGGTCCCAGCAGTAAGATTTGTTTCATGGACTACTGAAAATTAAGTGTCAGTATAAAAATGTCAAATAGCAAAAGACAGAAGACAAAACAGGTATTTAACCAAAAGGCTGCTGCCACAGTTGCCCAAATTCACACGTGTAGTAGCAGGAGGCACAAATGCCAACCCCTAAGGCCTCCAAGCAGCATTTTGACAGCAAGCATCTTAAGAATCCACCTGCTCCAGAATTGGCTCATGATCAGGAACAACATTGTTTTCAGGTGAATTTATTACACTTTGGACTTTTCTATTGTCTCAGACCTTAAATAATGAACATGCTACTGATCAGCAAAAATAAAAGAACTACATAAATGCACATTTTTGTGGTGCTCCATTTTGGTCTTCATGTACAGATAATTTTGTGTAAATGATACTTTAAGTTGATGCAGAAATCTAAAATTCAATCCTTGTTATAGTTTTTCTACAATTGTAATTTTATATTAATATTGATAATATCACAGAACTCAACTAATGAAGTAGTACTTTGATTTTACATCACACATACACAAAAGAATATAAAAGATTGAAAGGACGAAGATTCTATTGCATGTTTTTTTTCCTCAAGTCTAATTAATTATATTTTAGTAATCAAAGAAACTGAGGAATAGTAATGTCAAAGACTGGACATGAGTGAAATGACAATAATGCCAACAGTGACACAAAATAATGACAACTAATATTTATTATTTTACCTTTGGCAGCTATTTTAATATCTTTACATCTACTAAAAGAGATATTCTCCAAGAGAAGACTTCAGAAATTACTTACCCTATTTTAAGTATATGCAGACTAAAGCAGCTTGGCCCATTAGGCATCCCAAGTACAAAGTTTGCAAAAGTACAGATATGAATTTCTCCTACTTGAATCATGCCCCACTCAGTAGTGCATTCAATTTCACACTGAGACTATGTATCATGTAATCTAGACTAACCAAAAGTGATTAAATATTATTTCCTTGGTTCTTTTCAGAAATAAACTTTTATTCCAGATCTTTAACATGTTTTTATTCCCCAGATTTAAATAAACATTTGTTTTTTAATTATTAAATTATGGCTAATTTTATTTTACTTTTTTGTTTTTGTTTTTCTCAGTACTGGGTGTTTAAATCTAGAGGTTTACACAGGGTAAGCATGTGCACCACCACTGAGCCATATTTCAAGCCCCTTTTTAAAAATTTTTATTTTGAGACAAGTCTTCATTAAGTTGAACAAGCTGCCTCTGACCCTGATCTCATGATCTTCCTGCCTCAGACTCACAAGTAGCTGAAATTACAAGCATGCACCATGACACCCATCTAATTTTTACTTTAGTCTGTTATAATATTTATAATTATAAAATTATAATAAGTTCCTCTTTGGGATATGCACATAAACAATCATCACAAGTCCTCAAGGCCCATCTAGCATTCATCATAAGTCTTTCCTTGAAGAAAATTATAAATCCTTTTGTTTGGTAAAAAGAACTGCATAAGTCTGTGTAATTTGGTCTTGAACTGATATCTTTTTGACCCCAGTGAGTCCAAGAAAATGACCAAATGAGACCCGGGGATGGTGGCGCACAGGCCTGTAATCTGAGCTGCTCAGGAGGTGGAGGCAGGAGGATCGCAAATTCGAGACCAGAGGCAGTCTGCGTAATTTAGCGAGACCCTGTCTCAAAAAGTAAAAAAATGGGCTGAGGATGCAGCTCAGTGGTCCAGCACTTGCAGAGCATGCAAGCACGAAGCCGTGAGTTCATCCCCTAGTACCGCCAAAAAAAAAAAAAAAAAAAAAAAAAAAAAAAAAAAAAAAA
>VMDO01043033.1:0-10162 GCA_007922755.1 Pedetes capensis
TAAATGGACTAAAAATAGCAAGTAATTGTTCTAACAAGATAGAAACAAAGACCACTACAGGAAAAGTTTCCATCTTAAACAGAAATGGAACCCAAGGACATATAGAAAAATACTACATAGTAAAAGATAGAGAAGACTTGGATGGGAAACTTAGATGGAAAGGGGGGAGGGGGGGAAACATAGGGGAGGGTAAGGGGTAACCTATATGAATAATGTTTATCAAATTGCATATATGAAAATTGTCACAATGAAAAGCATGTCAAAATGAATCACATTATGATGTACATTAAAAATTTCTAAAAAAAAAAAAAAAAAAGAATCCTCGTTGCTAAGCTCTATTTTGCCACGTCCAGTATTGTTACTTCTCACGAGATAAGTTTGTCCTTTGATGAATGCATTAAAAGAATACTGCTGGGAGGCATGGTGCACACCCATAACCCCAGCAATTAGGGAGGCTGAGGCAGGAAGATGGAGAGTTTGAGGCCAGACACAGCCTGCGCAATTTACCAAGACTTTGTTTCAGAATAAAGGGGGAGGGGAGTACGTGCAGCTCAGTGACAGAACCCTGGCCTAGCAGGCGTTAGGCCCTAGTTTCAACCTCCAGTATTGCAAAAATAAATGAAGGCAAATATAAGACAAACCAAACACAAATCAAATTTCCTTATTTGTAGTCCATAAATGATATAAGAGTTTAGAAAACTTGACACGAAACTCAGGTCCTTTTCCTTCTCCATGCAGATTTATGCTCATGATGACAGTTTGAAAGTGGCTTGTCACCTCCAAAATCCACATTAAAATTTGATTGCAATTGTAGTAGTATTGGGAGGCGGGGCCTTTGGGAGTTGATTAGATCATTAAGAGGGATTAACACTTTCCTCCATTAAGAGGGATTACCACCTTTCTCCAGGGACTGGATTAGTCGCCTACAGAGCAAGGCTGCCCTTCTGTTCTCTGTCCCATGTGTCCACTTGCCCACCATGTTATGACCCAGCGCAAGGCTCTTGGTAGATGCAGCTGCCTCCAGAACCAAGAACCAAAATCATCTTCTTTTATTTATAAATTACCAAGTCACAGGTGTTTTGTTACAGCAACAGAAAACAAATTATGGCATCATCTTTCTAATTTGTGGCCCACTAATCACATATTTTGCTTAAAAAATGGAAGCTAATCAAAACATGTCAAAATCTTGTTTGATTTCTTTGCAAATCGATTAAAGTTCAGGTGTATTTTGATAACACTTTATAAGGTATTTAATTTCAGACATTTTGATATGGAATTTTTGCTGAAGATTTTCCCCCAGACACGATATTGATAAACTAATTTTACCCTGGGCTGGGATTTAGCTCAGTTGGTGGAGCGCTGCGTTGCAGTCTCTGAGGTCCCAAGTTCAATTCCCAGCACCTCAAAAATGGGAGAAGGACCTGGCAATCCATTCCCAAGGCAATCCCGAAACAGTCAGCCATTGAAAACCCTATGAGGGTTGCTATGAGCTGGACACGACTCCACAGCACCTAACAATTTTACCCCAGATGTCCAACTGAAGACAGACTAGGAAGTCTGTTGGAAGACAGACTAGGAAGAAGGACCTAGCAGCCCACTCCTGAAACAATCAGCCGTTGAAAATGCTATGAATAGCAGAAGAGCACTGTCAAATATAGTGCTTGAAAATGAGTCCCTCAGGTTGGAAGTCATTCAAAAACAGTTACCTCACTAAGTTGGAAAGCCACCATTTAACTGGCAGTGCCAGTGCCCCTCTGGCTGTGCCCCTACATGTGAGTGCCAGCCATTCACCTCCAGGTCCCAAGACGGGACATCATTTGAACTCAAGTGGTCGACAGGTGTCTCATTGAGTGAGGTCTGCTTGTATTACGGCTCTTTTCACTTCTGCTGTTGATTGTGCTGATGTCAGAAGTAATTTCTAGCTGGACATGCTAGCACATGCCTGTAATCCCAGCACTCAGGAGGGGGAGGCAGGAGGATCATGGTTTGAGGCCAGCTTGGGCTACATAGGGAGATTTTGTCTCAAAACAAAACACTAGCAATTCCATGATTAAAGTTTTCTGCAGTTAGATCTATGAACAGGAACACCAATGTCTTGCTCCCCAATTTACCTACACTAAAGGCACTCCTCTCCACGGGTCTGTCAGTTTGTCACACTGTGGGGACTTGTGTGTTGCTATGGTGCTGAAAGTGATGCCATTGGCATCTCAGATACCATCAGGGTCACCAATAGCAGGCAGGTTTCAGCTGAGCTTCCAGACTAAGACAGACTAGGAAGAAGGACCTGGCAGCCCACTCCTGAAACAATCAGCCATTGAAAATGCTATGAATAGCAGAAGAACACTGTCAAATATAGTGCTTGAAAAT
Source organism: Pedetes capensis (assembly GCA_007922755.1). Lineage (NCBI taxonomy): Eukaryota > Metazoa > Chordata > Mammalia > Rodentia > Pedetidae > Pedetes > Pedetes capensis. Next base: position 2,368 of record VMDO01043033.1, read on the forward strand.
GAGCCCCTCAGGTTGAAAGGCATTCAAAAACAGTCACCTCACTAAGTAGTAGTGGCAATAGTTGCTATTGCTGTTGTTGGGTGCCTTCTAGTAGAGTCCAACTCATAGTGACCTTATGTACAATAGGACAAAACACTCTCCAATTCTGTGCCAGGCACACAATCTTACTTGTGTTTAAGTTCACTGCAGTAGACACAGCGTCAGTCCATCTAATGGAGGGTTTCCCTTTTTTTGTTGACCCGCCACTCTCCCAAATATCATGTCCTTATCCAGGTATTGGTCCCTCCTGACAACATGTCCAAAATATGTAAGATGAAGTCTAGCCATCCTTGCTTCCAAGGAGCACTCTGGTTGCACTTCCTCTAAAGGACAGATCTGTTGGTTCTTTTGGCAGTCCATGGTATATTCAATATTCATCTCCAGCACCATAATTCAAAAGCATCAATTCTTCTCCTGTCTCTCTTATTCAATGTCCAGCTTTCACAACCTTATGATGCCACAGAAAGTTTAGCATGAGTCAGGTGCACTTTGGTCTTCAACGTGACATCTTTACTTTTCAATACTTTAAAGAAATCTTTTGCAACAACTTTTCTCAATGGAATGTCTTTTGATTTCTTGACTGCTATTTCCGTGGGTGGGGACTGTAGAATCGAATGAAGGAAAATCTTTGACAACCTCAATCTTTTCTCCACTTGACATGAACTTGCATACTGACCAAACTATAAGGATTTTTGTTTTGTTGATGCTGAAATGCAATCCACACTGAAGGCTGTATTTGTTGATCTTTTATCAGTAAATGTTTCAAATACTCTTCATTTTCAGCAAGCACAGTTGTGTCATCTGCATAGAGCATGTTGTCAGTGAGTCTTCCTCCAACCATGATGCCGTGTTTTTCTTCATGAAGTCCATCTTATTTGCTCAGCATAGAGGCACAAGAGGTACAATGAAAAGATACAGCCCTGATGCAAATCTTTCTTGACTTTAAACCAAGCAGTGTTTCCTTGTTCTGTAGTGAGCTGCCTCCACATGCCTGTCAGTTTGCCATATTGTGGGGGCTTGGTGTTGCTGGGATGCTGAAAGCTATGCTACCAGTATTACAGAAACCATCAGGATCATTCATGGTGGACAGGTTTCAGCTGAGATTCCAGACTAAGACAGACTAGGGAGTAGGACCTGGCAGCCCACTCCCAAAATAATTAGCCATTGAAAATACTATGAATAGCAGAGGAACACTGTCACCAGAAAATGAGCCTGCCTGGTTGGAAGGCACTCAAAAGATAACTTGGGAAGAGTTGCCACCTCAAAGTAGATTCTACCTTAATGATGCACTTGGACTGAAGCCCCAAAGACCTCCATGTGCTGATGTGGCACTACTCAAAATGAGGAGGAACAACTGCAAACACCCATTAATAAATGGAGCATGGAATGTAGGTAGTGTGAATCTAGGATCAAAAGGGAAGTGGAGCGCATAAACATCATCGGCATTCTAGGCATCAGTGAGCCAAAATGGACCAGCATGGACCATTCTGAATCAGACAATTGTATGATCTACTATGCTGGGAATTGCAGATTAAAGAGAAATGGAGTTGCATTCATCAGCAAAAAAGACATCAAGATCTATCCTGAAGTACAATGCTGTCAGTGATAGAATAATACCCATAAGCCTACAGGGAAGGCTAGTCCATATGACTGTTATTCAAGTTTACATACCCACCACGAAGGCCACAAATGAAGATAGGGAAGATTTTTACCAGCTCCTGCAATCTGAAATAGATTGTACATGCAATCAGGGTGTACTGATTATTACTGTGATTGGAATGCAGAAGTTGGAAACAAAGGAGAAAGCTCAGTAGTCAGAAAATATAGCGTTGATGACAGAAACGATGCTGGAAATCGCATGATAGAATTTTGTTAGACCAATGACCTTTTCATTGCAAATACATTTTTCACCAACATAAACAGCGACTATACACATGGACCTCACCAGGTGGAACATACAGGAACCAAATTGACTACATTTGTAGAAATAGATGAGAGAAAAGCTCCATATCAAATGTCAGAACAAGACCAGATGCTGACAGTGGATCCGACCATCAACTGCTCATATGCAGGTTCAAACTGAAACTGAAGAAAATTAGAGCAAATGTACGTGAGCCAAGGTATGACCTTGAGTATATCTCACCTGAGTTCAGAGACGACCTCAAGAATACATTTGATGTCAGCTGGGATTGGTGGCACATGCCTGTAATCCCAGAGGCTTGGGAGGTAGAGGCAGGAGGATCCCAGGTTCAAGACCAGAGGCAGTCTGTGTAATTTAGAGAGACCCTGTCTCAGAAACTAAAAATATGGGCTGGGACTGGGGGCAGCTCAGGGGTACAGCATTTGCAAAGCATGCAATCGTGAGGCCCTGGGTTCAACCCCCAGTACCACACACAAAAAATAAATAAATAAATAAATAAATAAATAAATAAATAAATAAATAAAAAGAAAGAAAGAATATGTTTGATGCATTAGACACTAATGATCAAAGACCAAACAAGTTGTGGCATGACATCATAGACATCATTCGTGAGGAAAGCAAAAGGTTATTAAAGAGACAGGAAAAAAAAGAAATGTCAAAAGAAACTCTGAAACTTGTTCTTGAATATTGAGTAGCTCAAGTAAAAGGAGTACATGATGAAGTTAAGGAACTCAATAGATTTGAAAGGGCAGCTTGAAAAGACGAATCAAATATAATAACATGTGTGAAGATCTGGAGATAATAAACAAAAGGGAAGAACACGCTCTGTTTTTCTCAAGCTTAAGGAATTGAAAACAAATCAAACCTCGAGTGCCAATAGTGAGGGATTCTACAGAGAAAATATTAAGCAACTAAGGAAACATCAAAAGAAAATGGAAGGGATACACAGAGTCAATACACCCAAAAGAATTGGTAGATGACCAACCATTCCAAGAGGTTGCATATGATGTGGAACCAGTGATATTGAAAGACAACGTGTAAGCTGCCTTGAAGGACTTGGCGAAACACAAGGCTCCAGGAATTGATGGAAAATGAATAGAGATGTTTCACCAAACAGGTGCAGCACTGGAGGCGCTCACTTGTTTATGCCAAGAGATTTAGAAAACAGCTACCTGGCCAACTGACTGGAAGAGATCCATATTTGTGCCTATTCCCCCAAAAAAGGGATCCAACTGAATGTGAATACTATCAGATGATGTCATACACAAGGAAAATGTTGCTAAAGATCATTCGAAAGCAACTGGAACAATACATAGATGGGGAACTCCCAGAAAATCAAGCTGGATCCAGAAGAGGGCATAGAATCAGGGAAATCATCCCTGTTGTCAAATGGATATTGGCCAAAAGCAGAGCATACCAGAAGGATATCTATATATGTTCTAGCGACTATGTGAAGGCTTCTGGCTGTGTGGATCATAACAAATTATGGATAACACTGTGAAAAATGGGAATCCAGAGCACTTAATTGTACTTTTGAGGAACCTATACATGGACAAGGAGGCAATCGTTTGAACAGAACAAGCAAGTACTGCCTGGTTTAAAGTTGAGAAAGGTGTGCATCAGAGTTATATCCTTTCACGGTACCTCTTCAATCTCTATGCTGATCAAATAATCTGAGAAGCTAGACTATATGAGAAAGAATGCAGCATCATGATTGGAGGAAGACTCACTAACAACATGCATTATGCAGATGACACAATTCTGCTTGCCGAAAATGAAGAGAATTTGAAACATTTACTGATGATGATCAAAAAACACCATCTTTAGTATATATTGCCACTCAATATCAACAAAACAAAAATCCTTACAGTTGGGTCAGTAAGCAGCTTCATGATAAATGGAGAAAAGATGGAGGTTGTCCAAGGTTTTGCTTTACTTGTTTCTATAATCAACACCCATGGAAGCACCAGGAAAGAAATTCAAATATGCATTGCATTTGGGAAAAGTTGTTGCAAAAGACCTCTTTAAAGTGTTGGAAATAAACATGTCATAATGAAGACAAACGTGTGCCTAACTCATGCCATGATATTTTCAGTCATATCAAAAAGTTTTGAAAGCTGGGTATTGAATAAGGGAGACAGGAGAAGAACTAATGGTTTTGAATTATGGTGCTGGAGACGAATGTTGAATGTACTATAGACTGCCAAAAGAACCAACAGATCTGTCCTAGAAGAAGTGCAACCAGAGTGCTCAGTAGAAGCAAGGATGGTTGGACCTTGTCTGACATATTTTGTACATGTAGTCAGGAGGGGCCAATCCCTGGAGAAGGACATTATGTTTGGGAGAGTGGCAGGTCAATGAAAAAAGGAAAACGCTGACATGGATGGATTTATACAGTTTCTGCAACAATGGATTTAAACACAAGGAAGATCATGTTCCTGGCCCAGAATCAGGTAGTGTTTCATTCTATTGTCCATAGGGTCAAGGTGAGTTGAACTGTCTTGATGACATCTAACAACAAAAAAAGGTCTGACTCATATGACCCTACAGACAACAGAATGAAACACTCCCTGACACCATGTCAGTGCTTCTCTCCTGGGCAACATCTCATTTCAGGAACAGAGCAGGGACTGCGTGGCGGGCTGGTCTGCTAGAGAACACGCAGGAGGCACCAGGGCCACATAGGGACCGGGCATCAGTGGGGGCTTCCTGGTGGCTGAGAGAGGAAGAGAAAGGATTATTTGCAAGGGAGTGGGAGGCATCCTTGGATCAGCCCAGAGCATTCAGGGAGGATCCTTAGTGGCAGAGATCCCAGGAGGTGCCAGGAGAGGTGAGAGGCAAGGGCGACGCTCTGTCCTGCCTGGGTCTGTCCAGATTGGTGCAGAAGTCACCCTGCTCCAAGGTCTCTCGGAAGCTGTCCTTTCCAGGTGCATGGAGTTCAGGTCACCCTCGGGTGGACTGCTCCTTCTGACATAGCAGCAAAGTGCAGCAGGTGACCCAGAATGTGACCTAGCACCTGACCACTGACCTGACAGGCAGAACTCCAGTGGCAGGGGTCAGAGGGGTGGGATTTGCTCCGAGCTCTCAATGGCATCCTGGGATCGGGTGGGTGATGTATGGCAGAGTGACAGGAACAGAGTGGATTACGGGCCCTAAGTCGCATTTCCGCCATCCCCCAAAAGCACGGTCCGCTAGGGGTCAGAATAACCGGCAGAGTGGCTGGGGAGGAGATGGGGCTGCCTCTTGGGATTTGCCACTCATTCCCAGGAAGGACCGTCATGCACAGCAAAAGGGCCTAGAGTCAAGGCAGGCGCCTGTGGGGTGAACCTCAAGAGCAAAATCTCTGAACACAGGGGTCATGACTGCCAGGGTCTGATGCAATGAGCCCAAGGGGAAGTTTCCAACAGGAAAAAGCAGGTGCCTCTTTCAGTTCACAGGGAATGGCCTTGTGTTACCATTGCTTTCCAATGTGACGCTTGTCAAAGCAAACTGGTGGCTGGTCCTTTCTAAGCACACGAGGCCAACATATCCTGAAGCAATAGCAAAGAAAACTCCCGGCTCTCTAGAAATCAGAGATTTAAAGTGGATATAAAGGAAGACACTTCATGGCAAGCTTTGTACTTTTGAGATGGCTAAATACTAAGGCCCCCACATGCCTGTCAGCTTGTCGTGCCATGGGGGCTTGTGTGTTGCTGTGATACTGAAAGCTATGCCACTGGTATGGGATCACCCACGATGGACAGATTTCAGCTGAGCTTCCAGAGTAAGGCAGACTAGGGAGAAGGACCTGGCAGCCCACACCAGAAACAGCCTTTGAAAACCCTATGAATAGCAGAAAGCCTGCAGCTGTAGCCCTGTGGCATCCAATCCCGTCAGATCTCCGAAGCTAAGCAGGGTCGGGCCTGGTTAGTACCTGGATGGGAGACCGCGTGGGAACACCAGGTGCTGTAGGCTTGGGAGAAGGACCTGACAACCCACTCCCAAAACTCAATCTGCCATTGAAAACCCTATGAACAGCACAGAAGCACTGACAATAGTGTTTCCCCTGTTGTACAAAGGGTTGCTATGGGTCGGATACCGACTCAACGACACCTAACAACAGCAACAACATGAATAGCAGAAAAGCACTGTCAAATATAGTGTCAGAAAATGAGCCCCCCAGGATGGAAGGCATTCAAAAGATGGCTGAGGAAGAGTTGCCTCCTCAAAGTAGAGTTAATCTTAATGACAGGAATTGAGTACACCCCCAAGGACCTCCTCTTGCTGATGTGGTGCGACTCCAAATAACATGGTGGCTGCAACATGGGGCTCAAACATAAAAAGATCGTGTGCATGGCACAGTGTTGGGCAGTGCTTTGTTCTGGTATGCATAGGGTGGCTATGAGTCAGATCTGACTTGAGGGCACCTAATCAAAACAAACGGGCTGGGATTTAGCTCAGTTGGTAGAGCGCTGCGCTGCAGTCTCTGAGGTCCCGAGTTCAATTCCCAGCACCGCAAAAATGGGAGAAGGGCCTGGCAATCCACTCCCAAGGCAATCCCGAAACACTCAGCCATTGAAAACCCTATGAGGGTCGCTATGAGTTGGATACTGTGACTCAACAACAAACAACAACAACAATCAAAACAAACACTGTGGCAGGCATTTTTAAAAAGTGTTGGTATTTCATGTTTATTACAGCATTATTTGCAATGGTCAAGTTATGGATCGAGACTAGGTGCCCACCAACGGATGAATGGATAAAGAAAATGTGGTGTATATATACACAGCAAAGTATTATTCAGACATGGAGAAGGAAATTATATCATTTACAGGAGAATGGATGGAACTGGCAATCATCGATCATCATGTTAAATGAAATAAGCCAGAGTCGGAAAGATACAGATATCATGTTTTCTTTCATGTGTAAAATCTAGATTAAAATAAAAAAGACGTGAGAGTAAAAGGACTGTTTGGGAAGAGAAAGAGGACCAGGGTGGGGGAAGAAAGAATAAAAGAGTAGGGGTTTCTCTGTCTTCCCCATCCATTCATTCATTTAACAAACCTGGTTAAGAACACTGAGCCACATCAGCTGGAATTCTGCTTTTATGAGCTTCAAGCTAACGGCACAGATCCATTTGGCCTTGTTGTTGTTGTTAGGTGCCATTGAGACCGGTATGACTCATAGTGAACCCTGTGTACAACAGAATGAAACATTCTCTGATTCTGTGTCAAGTACGTGATCTTTTTTTTTTTTTTTGGTGGTACTGGGGGTTGAACCCAGGGCCTCGATCCTGCATGCTCAGCAAGTGCTGGACCACTGAGCTGCACTCTCAGCCCATTTTTTACTTTTTGAGACAGGGTCTCGCTAAGTTACGCAGACTGCCTCTGGTCTTGAACTTGTGATCCTCCTGCCTCTGCCTCCTGGGCCACTGGGATGACAGGCGTGCGCCACCGCACCCGGCTAAAGCACATGATCATACTTATGGTTAAGACCATTGTTGCAAGCACTGTGTCAATCCATCTTGTTGGGGTTTTCCTTTTTTGTTGTTGTTGTTGACCTGCCATTCTCCCAAACACAATATCTGGCTCTGTTGTTGTTATTGTTGGGTGCCGTCGAGTCGGTATCCGACACATAGCGACCCTCATAGGGTTTTCAATGGCTGACTGTTTCGGGATTGCCTTGGGAGTGGATTGCCAGGCCCTTCTCCCATTTTTGTGGTGCTGGGAATTGAACTCGGGACCTCAGAGACTGCAGCGCAGTGCTCTACCCACTGAGCTAAATCCCAGCCCATATCTGGCTCTAGGTGACCTTAAAAATCACAGAAGTAAAGACGAGCTCGCAGTTGTGATGAAG